>PNEQ01019877.1:0-33227 GCA_003012365.1 Medauroidea extradentata
CTTAGAAAAGTTGCTTGAAATTAAATTAGCTTTCAAATGAGTCCAAACACGATATAAATCCAATAAAATTGACATGTAAAATTCTATGCTTTTCTCTTGCTTTAAAGTTAAATTTAAAATTAAAAAGAAAATTTTAATGTAAATTTCTCTACTCGCATCCCCAATTAATAGGTTGGATCCCGCCGTATACATCCTTATATCTGGTTAATTTGGCCTACTTAATTTGTTATAAACAGAGAAAAAAAAAAAAAACATTTTACGACAAAAAAAAATTGAAATTACTGTGTGATAAGAGGCCAAGTAAGTGCTACGTGCCAGTGCACGTCACATTGTACTGAATTAAAATTAGATCTGTACACTGTCGCAAAATGCTCTAGTTTGTTACATACCTACCTTACACACTTTGCCGTACGCTGCACACCTTGTACCACATCTCGAACAGAAAATACACAGCCCCGCTCTAGTGAACATTTCTTCCACAGTTACTGATGCGGCATCTGCTTGCTGCTTTCCTCCTCGCCATCGCTGAAAGATTCTGTTGATCTGGTTTGTGGAGACCCCAACAACTTCGATTGTGGTTTCTGCCACACAGTTATCGACTGTTGTGCTTGCTGAGACTCTATGACTTGTGTTATTTTACACACACTTGCCATAGTTTCACCTCGGGATACGGTTTTCAACTGGAGGTGTGTTATTTCTGCATTGTTGCAAATTTGGATGCAGTTTTGTAAGTTCAAGTCTTCTGTGTTAGGCAGTTTCGTTTTAACATCACTGTCTCGCAGGCCGCCAGTAATTCTGTCTTTGATCAGGCAGTCCCTCATTTCCCCACACTAATAATTTTGGATTAATTTTTTGAGTTCCATTACTTAAGTATCGATATTTTCCCCTTCCTTCTAATCCCTGTTGAAAAACACATGCCTTTCAACACTCATATTAGTTTGTGGCACACAGTAGTTTTCCAAGGCCTTTAAAACTAGCTGGATCATTTTTTTATTTTATTTTCCATCTTTCGGCAGTTCAAATGTGTTGTACAGCTACAAAACTTAATGTATATTTTGTGTGGAGAAAGTGTGGTTGGTTTGTAATCTGTCAACGTCAATAAGTAGATGAAAGTTCAATCAACACCTATGTTTTTTCCTAGAAAAGCCCTAAAAGTAACGGACGTTCCTTCAAGTGTCATGCACCTGGAGTGTAGAATAGGGAGAGTATGTATTGTAAATGTTTGTGCTCCCGCTCAGAAATTTATCAACGTGGAGTAGCGGAATGTAACAAATTATTTTTTCATGGCTTTCAAGGTGTTTTAAAAAAACACAGTAAAAGATCCTTCAGCACTGTTGGACTCTCCGATACAAACAAAAAGAGTCAGAAGTGGCATTTATGTAGGTCTTCAGACAACAGTAAGCCACACCGAGTTCCGAGGTAGAATTAAGATTCATAAATATAATCTGCGACATACAGTGACAATTTTTATAGTCTCTCAATGTATACAGTAGAAAATTATTTATAAAGTTGTTATTGCTTTACGGGATTGTGTACACAGTGGCATAACAGGGGGGATGGGGTCGGGTATACATTGACCCCCCTCCCCCAACCCTTAATGTTGGAAAGGGCATAGAAAATAATAGCATATTGGCGCCCAGATGTTAAGCATATTTTTTACAGTGTGTTGTACATAATACCATTAGTTTGGTGGAATGTCGCTGACACTAAATTAATTTGAAAACTAACTGGTCTTTAGCGCAATAACTTATACAGTGGATTCTCTATGTATTGAAACCTGATGGATTGAAATACCTGCATCCATTGAACACATTCTGGGGCCGATTAATTTATTTTACAGAATTTTAAGACCACATCCATTGAAATCCCTCATGTATTGAAATTTTTTGTCAGTCCCATGAGAAACGGTGGATAGAGAATCCACTGTATTATTTTTATATTTAGAGGGAGGAATTTAGCTTAGTATTTTGAAGTTTACACAATTGAGAGTTACATACCATGAGATGACACTGTTAGCAAATTACAGATTATTTTATTGGACATATATTTTCATACTGGGCTAGAAGAGGCACAAGTCACACGAGGTTGTGCTGTGTTAATTCAGAGAGACAATAATAGGGTTGAATTGTAGATGGCAGCAAGTAGGATATTTGGGTACTGGCAAGGTACAGTGTGAATCATTAGCACTTCTGCCTCCAAGATATGCCACTCTTTAATCACGGAACAACAGATCATGAAACATTATTATCTTTTATTCATGGAACGTAATTGTTGCTGGCTGCGAGGACCTTTGCCCCCAGAATAATGACGTCATATACCGGTAATGTATTTTCAAAAACATAAGTTGTTCTGATTTTGATTGATAACATTTAAAAAAATGAATATTAATTATATTTGCAGTCAAGTACTTGTTGTTCTGCAGTGTGACGCGAGGAAAACTCACCATCTTTCCATTGAAAGACTGCGTCGATGTTGTAGCCTACGCCTCGCCACATGGACATGTCTCTAGGGTAGTCGAGCTCCACCTTGCCCACATCTTCATCAAATCTACACACACATATACATACATATACACTATAGTTTCACTAGCAAAAGGAAGCTAATGTGATGAACTAAATTTTAAATTTTACAGCTGATATATATTTTGGTCACGTGTCTCCAGCACAGAATAACCGCATGCAAAGTTGTTGCAACTCTGGTACAGAAACTGAAACAGTATTTCACACGTATGGATGTTTACATTTCCAATAAGCCAGTGAATTAAAAAAAGTCTTGCTAAAACTATACATACATTGACGTCGCCCCAAGCCCTAGGCCTGCTGGGAAGCTAAGCCCGTCCTGACCGTGACGCAGTGTTTTCTCAGTGTGCTCCGGACCCCCCCCCCCCTTTACAACAACTGCAACAGTGCCAGTGAGTGCGGGGTCGTGTACCAGCGACACGTGTGAAAGTTTGAATCGCCGCCTCCACGTGACGTCACAACGCCCCACCAACACCAACCTCACCGCTGATCAGACAGTGTTTATTAACGTAATATGAAACTAACATTAACAAACTGAGGACTGAGCTGCGGCCAGCAATCAACCTGCCTTCAGCAAGAGCCATCTTAATATTAAGTCTTGCTAGTTTTATTCAGCCACGTGGTCACACATTTCAGTGTCAGTGTTTTGTTGTATGTTAATTTAAAGGAATGTTAATTAAGTAATTTGTCATCACCAGTGATTCTTATTAATTTTTATATGTCTCACCGCCACTTGAATTGTAATTGTATTCACCAAAATTTCATTATCACTATCGTAACGGTACTTTAACGTAGGTACCTACCGGCTAGGAGCACGCACGACGCCATTTTTTGTCGCCCAGTTCATCTTAAGTCGGCCACGAGGTTGGACGTGCGTCCCGGAGAGGGCTCTCAACTTTGTTTTTCATTGATAGTAACTGCAATTTATATTTATTTTTTATAATCATCTTTTCGCCTTCTTCGTTTACCTCATGTTTTTAGCTCGTGCGCTTATCGCCTATGCTCTTCAACTTAATTTCTCCACCTGCGCGTCCAGGCCGAGGAATCTACATATACGGCCGTCGGCCGCCTCCGACATAGTGTTACCAGGACTCTACTCCAGAGACTCATCTTTATTGTGTACTAATTTAATTGAACCGGCCTACGTGCCAACTTAAAACGCCGTTTAACGAGAGAGTGAAAGTGTATTTTTCATTGTGTGCGTGACCACGTGGCAACCACTGTAACGTGCTACCTGTGTTGTTGCAAATAAAACACCGCTAACCAAGTAAGTCTGTTGTGAATTATTTAATAACGTGTCAGAGCTGACTATCATTCTAGTCCTAGGGCAAGCGGTTGTGTGGGTGACCCAAAAGAACCCACGTGGTGAGTTAGCTAGTTTTCTCTGAGTGCTTCCACGTTGTAGCCATCAACTACATCATCATCCACCACTGCAGGAAGGAGAGGACCACCAGCCGAACAAACCACGCCCTGAATCGACAACACACCGTCCTAGCCGGGCAAACTGCTAGGTGGCGCCCATTTTGCAAGCCAACACCATCTCCGCTTCATCTTACACCTTCCACAAATTTTAATAATCAGCCAACTTCCTCTACAACCTAACTGAGCGGTGACAACATATATATATACGATAATAGATCCCAGACAGCATATAGCCAATCTCTGAAATAATTTTCTTTGTCTGGGTAGTGTTAAAGAAAATAGGGATGTGTGAGCATGGTAATTGTGTTCCGAGTCGAATTTGAGTCTAGTATTAATGTCAGGTATGAGTTCTAGAGTGGAACTCAATTAAGTACAAAAATATTGGTTTAGAAACATTTTTTTTGCAAGAATTACATAAAAATAAATGATGTTATAAAAATGTAGTAATCACTGCACACAGGCTGGTTCAGAACCTGAAAATCTTTTCAAAACTAATTATGCCTTGCTTCAATTTTACTTTATTTCAGTAAAGTCTACCCAGACGAGAGATTTGTTGGTGTCCTCATTCATTTTTGATAAAATGTCGACAAAGGTTTTATAAATGTAAAGTGAAATTAGCATCTGTTGAGTTTAACAGTAACTTTAATGCCCAAGCTTATGATCTAAACAGTTTCATGACATCTTAGAAACACACAAGTAAATTCCCCTTTGCCTTGAATGAATAAACACAATGGCAATATACAGCAACAAGAAAGGAATATTTTAATCATTTTTTTATCAACATTCATTCTAAAACTAAACAGGTGGTAAAGAAATGCAGCAGTTGTCAAGATTGCCTACTTAGTCCAGCTGAAGTGAAAACAGTCACCTCGTCAACACATGATAAACCTTAGTCTCGTTTGCACACTGATTTTTCAAAACTGTTTCAAAGAGCAAATTTTTTTAATAGTTATCAACGCTTATTCCCAATGGCCAGATGTCAGGGAAGTCAGAAGTATGTCAGTCACAGCAGTACTTCAAGAACTAAGAAAAATGTTGCCTTACATAATTGTGGCATAAACTGAGGCTGACCTCAAGAAATTAAAAGTACTTTTTTTAAATAATGGGATTGAAATTGTTATTTCACAACCATATCATCAATCAAGTATTGGATTTGCTGGGAGAATACTACAAATGCACCAGTAAAAACTTCAAAAACTTGTGGGTCATTAGCAAACTTATCAACATTGTTGGTCTGGCGTACAACCCTAAGACAAGTACGTAAACACTTGGAAAACTCTTGCTGAGTCGCTGATAGGGTGATCATTACAGACATCTTGAACAAAAATCCATCCAAGGACTGTCAGAGGTAAATTACAAAGACAGCGAGTGGAAAATGCAGAGGGCACATGTTTGACTCTTCAAAGAAGAAGAGGCAGTACAGCTGCCAAACTACGTTGGTGGTCCCAGTGGATACCAAGCTGGACCACGGATGAGGAAGGACTGCTAAATATTGTGTCAACAAATGAACATAAAGGCTTGCACAGAAGGCATGACCAGTTATGTGAAGTGTCAGCTGGATGAACGTCTTTTAATAGTCGACCGATGCAGTCTCGAACAGAGCACATACATCAAGGATAATACAGTAGTTAGGGTTTATGAACTGTAAATATACATGAAAGTCTGTAACACCAAGGAGACATCCACAGTTGCAGCTGCAGCAGCGGCAGTCTTCTTGTATTCACCATTGGTTGGTAGCAGTGGTTTGCCTTTCAGTCTAACTCGTGGTAGTTTCTAAGGCAAGGCACTGATGTGAAATTAAGTGCCACCTAACAAGTTGGAAGATATTTTGACAAGTTAAAGGGAGAGGGGATGTAGTGTATGGAATAATTTATAGCACAGGTTGGTAACACGATCAGTGCCATGACAGCGGGCACCAGACGTAACAGTTTTATCTAACATGTGTGATAAATTACCTCCAGTACATAGTACCACTGTAGAAGTAAGTTTTGGAATTATGTCCCCAAACCATTGCAGCATCCACTTTGTCGAGCGAAGGTGGCAGTCCGAGGTCTGATATTGGCCTGGGGTAGCCTCGTTGTAGTGTTGCTCCTTCAAAGAGGTAGTATTTATTACCTGTAAAAACAATCACACAATGCCATTTATTCTCACTATCTGCGAAATATCTTCATTCATAAATACGAGCACGATCCTTGGAGAGTCAATCACACCGCAGTGTGTATATTTGTATGTACGTAAACATCATAATTATGACGTTATATGAACACAAGACACTGGCTATACTAGATACATGAATGTACTATGTAACCAAATATAAAACATTTCCTCCCACCCACAACATGTCAATAAAATACTCCAGGAATGACAAGAAGAAGGTACCCCACATAGGTAAACACTAAGTTATGTTACACACTCAGGCTTAATATTAACTGTAACTGTAAACAACAAAAAATTAAACAATTTTTTTAAGTACAGGGTCACTGAGCCATGACTTGATGGACAGACAGTGTTGCATCAGTACATGCCTCCAGCAACTTCAAGGTCACCAATAACAGGAAGCAAAACCCACAGAGATGTTTACAGTTTCTTGTTAGTTTCGCAGAGATTGGTTGCATAATGTCTGTAAACTTATATCTGAATGTCCCGATACCTTCCTCAATCATCCGAACATGCTTCTGGTTTGTTCTCAGACAATAATAAGTGAAGCATCAACTGATTTTCAGCTATTTTTTATTTGATAGTCAGTGCCCTTGACTTCTGGCCTTTATCTTTAACCTTATTAACTTCCTAATGTCACCAAAACAAAAAGAGATTTGAAAATATTATTTTTCCATTTTATTTTCTTACTTCCTTTTAAAGTAACTACCTTTTTTTTGCCCTACACAGAAATCTGCACATCTTTAACCCCTTAACAGTTTCACCCCATGTGTCAACTTTGTGCACACCCGAGTTAACTCGGGCATCAACCACACTTTTCCATTCCGTGCTGTCTGGCTCGAATATTCTCGGGTGCTGCTTCTTTGAGGCCGGATCGAACTGTTAGAAGGCAGAAAAAAATTTATGTGTTCCCGACAGACTTTTTTTTCTCTCTTGAAGTAAAAAAAATATTCTATATACACACATTATATTTTCTGATTGAGTAAGCCGTAATTCGTGAATTGCTGTTATTGATTTGTTTGGCCACTTGTGTTCATTAGTTTGGCTGCGTAGTAGGCACTACTACATCACACATGTACATAGAGTTGCCTGCGCTCACACGTGTTTCTTTGACTTTCACTGGAATGCGCTGTAAGGCTTTTTGTGACAGCTTGTACATGTTCGCGCCTTATTTTGCAGCAGTTTATCCCGTATGCCTACAGTCGATTTATCACATGCAACCGTGTTGTTTTACCATTGGTAAGAAATGAATAATTTACTGTGATTTCGTGCAAAAATGGATTCAGAAAGTGATGTTTTCGAGAGCAGCTCAGAAAGTGGTGAAAATGTATTGGACAGCAGCTCTACCAGTTCGGAAGAAGATGACCCTACTGAATCAGCTCGGCAGTGGTATGAGGTAAGTGATGACTCGCCTCCTCCACCTCCACCAAGATTTGAGTTTACTGGCACAAATTCTTTGAATTTTGACAAGAACATTGAACGAAATGCTTTAGATTTTTTTTGCATGTTTGTCGATGAAAAACTTATGGAACTCAATGGCAACGAAACAAACAAATACGCCCTACAACGCCACTTCCAGAATTGGAAAGATACATCACCACAAGAACTGTACCTTTACTTTGCTGTACTTATTTTGCAAAGTATTGTAGTAAAGCCTGACACTGAAATGTATTGGTCATCAAATGCACTTTTTAATACACCAATTTTTTCTAAAATAATGACCTACAAAAGATTTTGTCGCCTGAAAAGATACATACATTTTACAGACAATGAATCTTTTGACCCACTCACACATCGATGCCCAAAACTCAGAAAGATATGGCCTATTGTTGTAGATTTGAATGAGAAATTCAAAACAATATATACCCCTGAGCATGATATTGTTATTGATGAAAGCCTTCTCCTATACAAAGGCAGGCTACAGTGGATGCAGTACATACCCTCTAAAAGGTCACGGTTTGGTCTAAAGTCGTTCTTGTGTGAAGCAAGCAGTGGTTATGTATGGTGTTTGATAATTTACACAGGTAAAGGGACACAACTAGACAATGAATTTAGCCAACTTCCAAAATCATCTCAAGTGGTCATGACACTCATAAAGCCTTTGCTAAACAAAGGCTATTGTCTAACGACGGACAATTTTTACACCTCACCAGAGTTAGCTGACATCCTACTAACTAAGAAATGGATAGTTATGGCACGGTGCATCTTTCAAGGAGAGGTATACCCGAGCCACTAAGGAAAAAATTAAAGTTGAAGAAGAATGAAATGAAAGCATACCAAAGGGGCAAAGTAACTGTTACAGTATGGAAGGACAAGAAAAATGTAGCCAAGCTGTCAACTGTCCTTGGTGCACATTTTACATCATGTGAAAAGCCTGGAAGGGGGTCAGTTGTGAAGCCAACTGTGGTTGTATCCTACAATAAAACAATGGGCGGAGTTGACCATGTAGATCAACAACTAGTTAACTACCCTCTTCCCAGAAAACATGGAAAAATTTACTATAAAAAATTGTTCCAGCATTTACTTGACCTTTCCATTTTCAATGCATTTGTACTTTACACAAAATGCGACGGAAGTATGAGTCACTTGAAATTCAGATTAGAATTAGCTCAAAATATCCTTGACAAATACCACAACAATGAAGTGTCACCTAAACGTTCGGGCCGGCCAGGACCATCACCTGCTTCTCTTCGATTGGGCGGAAGAAATTTCCCAGAGGTCATTCCGCCTACAGCCAAGAAGGAGAAACCAACGAGGCAGTGTGGTATGTGTGCGCGTGTGAGGGATGCTAAAGGCAAGAAAATTCGCCGAGAAACACGTTATCATTGCCCAGACTGTGCAGTGCCATTGTGTGTTACACCATGCTTCAGGGTGCATCACACTTCATCAAACATATAGGCTAAACTGGCACAATAACGGTTGTGGATAGTTTTTGTACAAGTTTTAAATGATCCTGACAAAGTGTTTTTCTTGTCATCGCCTATTTATGAAACAAAATGTGCCTAAATATCTGATTTCCAAAATAATATGTAGAGTGTATATGCGTTTTCTGTTATTATTCTTTTACATAATTGTTGTTTCACTAAGATTACAAATGTTTGTAATTTTTTTATTTTATTTTATTTTTCTTTTGCATATTATACTTTATCGTTGTCCCTAATGCTATGTCTAAAGTGATGAACAGTTCCAACGTTTCCAATATAGAAGACAAAGCTTTTCCTGGATGTGGTGTATTGATATTTAGATGGAAGTATTTTCACAAGTATAAAACACAAAGGCGTAGGAGTATTTTCTGTTTTATCCTCCAGTTTCCCAATATATGCGTTTGCTTCATGAAATTATTTAAAAAAAAAAAACAATATAGCCTTCCGACTATACGTGCTAATGAGGGGATGATATAGCAGCTATTACAACTGAAAATCTGACATATGTGCCCGACAGCATTACCATGTTGCAATTTCCGCACAATTCATAAAATTTATGATTTTGAAAGGTTTTTTTATTTAATTTTTACATTCGTATTTATTTTATTTTTACAAAATTGTCACATGTAAATGCTGTGTTAGTGATTTGAGTGTATAATGAATTTCTGTTCATATTTCACCATTATTTTTCGTGTTACAATACATATAACATTGATGCCCGAGTATACTCGGGTGAGACAAACATATGACTTTTAAAAATCAATATCTTACAAAATATTGCTTTAAAAAACATTTTATTTTAATATACATACATAATTTAGAATGAACAACTACTCCAACCCATAAAACAATTGGACAGTTTCTGGAACATTTTTCATATAATAATCAGACTGTTAAGGGGTTAAAACATTAATCCTAACTAAACAACTGAGGTTGTTGGTATAAGTGATGTCTGCTTGTGAAAAGCACTGAAGTCATCTTACCATATTACCAATAACAGTACATTGTGACGCTTCACAAGCTGCGTTAAGAGTTAGTGGACCGTAGCTTTCTTTTACGCTTGAGGCACGATGACGGGGAAGGCGATAAGTAGAATACAACCCGTGCGTCAAACACCTCATCGCCTCTAGGCGCGGAGTACTAAACTAGCGTGCAGTGTTTACATAGTAACTGTTATTCAATGGGACTTCAAGCGATGACCCTGTAATTTTATTTGTGGAAAATATGTGTAAAGTCCAACGCAGGTTTCTATGATTTTGTTTTACGATTACGGTTGATATTTTCTCAGCTACAACAACGTTAAAAAGTCATTTTTAGCACTTTTGAGGAGCTTGATAATCATGTTTTTAATTATCGGACTGAATTTTTAAAATCATAGGGACTTTATTTGAAGTGTGTTTTCTTTTTGTAGATAAACACATTAGAAACATTTGTAGTAACTATACATGAAAAACGACTACACGTACCTCGCTACAGCACGTCTCACGCGCCAGGTCCACTAACTCTTAAGGGTATTCTTGCTTCAGGAGGGACATCCGGGAGCATTTGCTTCTTGAAAAATGACCGAAAGTGAATGTAACTGGGTGCAGATCGAGAAAGAGATGTTTGCAATAGTTTTTGGGGTTGCGAGATTTCACGAGTGGATGTTTGGCAATCATATACAAGTTCTTACAGATCACAAACCTTTGATTCCACTCATGACCAAACCAATAGGAAAGATTAGCTCAATAAGTTTGAAACGATTGAGGTTAAAGTTGTTGCCTTACAACTTATCGGTCACATATTTGCCAGGACAAGAAATGCTGATAGGTGATCTATTGTCTAGGACTTACATTAGTGACAGTGTTAGAGAAGACCCTGAAATGTTATACATGGTACACTCAGTGTCTAAGGATTTGGCTATATAAACTGATAGACGAGCACAATTTGAAAGAGAAACAGACAGACACCCAGAACTAAACTTGCTAAAAAAATATTCATTAACTGGGTAGCCTGTGTTGTAATATAAGCAATTTATTGTACGTATTTATTATGTGTGTTTCCAGAGAAGTTTTCAATGCAACTTCGTTATTTCATCCATAACTTAAAACAGCCTGAACACAAGAAAGACGTAAATGTGAGGGTACATCCATATTGGAAACTCAGGGATGAAATGATTTTAGAAGAGAATAGAGTTTTCTTTCAAGACAAAGTGATTGTACCTGTTATATTAAGACAGGGCACTGTGCAGTAGAGAGGTCAGTCTAGGGCAAGTAGTGTTATGTATTGGCTAGGTTGGGCTAAGATGTTGCGGTATATGTTCAGAGTTGCAGGGTGTGTGAGAAATATGCTCCTAGAAACAAAAAACACAATCTTCATTCCAGAGAAATCCTAAAACTATCATTTGAACATCAGCAGATATTCTGATGTTGGAGGGAAAAACTACTCAGTAACTACAGACTCGTATTCACAATGGGTAGATGTTGAACCCATGAGTGGAAATACTGCACATGATGTAATTGAAGCTTGTAAAACAATTTTTGCAGTACAAGGGGATCTTCAGATCCTGGTTTCAGACACCATACCTTTTAATTCCAATGAGTTTTTGCAGTATGTCCGTAATAAGTTTCATTGCCAGTTCAGCAGCCCTAAATATGCACAGAGCAATGGGTTAGCTGAAAAGGGTATCCATATAGCTAAGCTACATAGCTACTGCGTAAAAGTGCTGACACCAACACTGTATACAGAGATACGTTGCAGGAGTACAGAAATACACTATTCCAGGACTGGGGGCTTCTCCATCACAACTATTAAACAGTTGCACGATGCACACTAAAATGTTAGTAAGTAAAACCCTGTTAAGACGGTTGTGTTGGGGCAAGCAAAAATAATGCCTATTAACCAGGAAAATTTCTTAAAAGGGTCAAATTACACATGTGCATATAGACAAGTGAAAAATTATTATGCTTATTAAGCAGGAAACTTCTTAAATGGGAAACTACTTTAAGAGGGTTTTACGTACCTGGGGAGAGCCTTAAACATCATGTTCGAACAGGGGTATATGAATGGTTGTGTGACGAACAGTATAAAACAGACAAGTACTACAAGGAAGGAGGTGGAATTTGATATAGGTCAGAATGTAGTTGAAAGAACCATAGATGATAACTAATGGAAGACAGGGAAGGTGGATGGCCAGCATGAAGCACCTAAGTTGTATTGGGTGTATAATCATAAGGGGAAGCTCGTTAGGAGAACCACGAGGGATTTAAAACAATCGCTGAACAAATACAAACCAGTCTTGGATTACAGTGACCTGACAGTCAAAACACTAATGCTACAGCTATAGAGGAACAGCCATGCAGTTGTAGTAATAACCATGTCAACGTATCAGCAGATAAGCCAATGAATGAGGTCAGTAGGGAATCCAGTCTTGTGACTGATGACACAGCCGTACAGGGTTTCAGGATTTAGTCCTCAGGGTGATGGTAACTATTTCACTGTGAATGTCACTCCATAGATGCACTACAGAAACAAGCGAATGCTCAGACAAAAGCTGGCATGCTCAGATTACAACATGTGAAAAAAGACAATTTTTAAAAATTTTTATTGTTAGTTCTGTTATCACGTTCAGTACTGACATTGTGACTGTTAAAAAAATTGCTGTCCATTGTAAAGGGGAAATGTTAGTTACTTTGGCTATCTAATGCTAAGTATTTTAGATGTGTAACTGGATTATATATTATTGATATATGATATTTTAAGAGTAACTTTGTGTAATATCATGTGTCATAACATGTCATGTATGGTAAAAGAGGAAGATGTATTAGCATAAGTCATTGTGACTAGGTTAGGACGAGGTTGGCAGGCTTCAGTGATTCAAGATGGCAGAAGTTGAGGAAGTGCTATTGTAACATATTGTAAGAATGAAGTACAAAATAAAGAATTCTAAATCACACACTATCCTCGTTATTGACTACACAGGAATGTTCATACTAATTACTGGCCCTGAAGGGGCGGAAAAATAGGGTTAAGCTTATCCTATTTACAAACTGGGAGACAAATGGAAGGAATTATTTAGGGTGCAGCGGTGATGCGTCAAGGTGTAACATACATAAATGTGTAGTCGTGCAATTTGAGTAATTTTCACGGACATGATAAAGCATGTAATTCAGTGGTCGCCAAATGACAAAACAGCATGCGCAACACGTGTGATGCCCGCTGTTTTTCTCTCTCGTTTATATCCGTGTTTCCTCGACTTCAGCAGCTGCTGGCAACACACTTGTTATCTACTTGGAGCAGAAGTGTCCACAGGATATACAACCCCACAGTATTGTTTCTGCAGGCACTGTTTGTTTACCAGTAAAATATTATAGAAACAACTGAATGAGTGCTAAAACCAGAAAAAAAAATATATATATACTGTATATATGCAATTACAATAGAAGAAAAGTTAAAAATAACTGTAATGTATGAAGATGGTAAACTACTTTCAACAACTACTTGTGAAACAGATCGCCCAGTTTCAACTGTGCACACTATCGTGAAGAACATGTAGATTGTATCGCTAAAGTACGAAAGGTACTGTAACATTGAAAACCACAATAATTGCTAAGATGAGAGACTGGGCTTTGTTTCAGAGATGGAAAAACTGTTGTCTCACTGGATTGAGGATATGATACAAAACTGATACCGTTGAGTTTACTGATCCAGGAATAGTCTTACGTCATCGTACGAAGGATTTGCTTAGGAAAGCTAGGAAAACAGACATATAAAGTTCATTTAAAACTAGCATTGGGAGGTTTATGTAAAAGAAAGGAAGAGGCCACTAGGCTGTCAGTATGTACAAAAGATAGAAGCACAAGTACTCGCGTTTTAGTACTTGACAGATACACACACAAATAGGACGACACATCGCGGAAGCGCGTATCGCGACGTTTTGCTGCTTAGAGCAGTGCCCTCGGGCGAAGAGGCATGGCTGACTGCGGTGTGGCTGCCGATGCACTGATGCTGATGCACCTAGCGGCCAATGATTAGGCAGCACATACATTTTCAAAAATACCTAACATAGAAATGTAAATATTTCTACATGTCGAATAATTCAATACTCACTGATGAAAAAGACAATTTTTTTGTCCAATCTTTCATACACAGCATCAATGTGAGTGTAATTTTCTGGTATTCTCCATATCCTGCTGATCTCCACAGGATAACCAGGCTGCAGACCACTGTCTCCAATGCGCCACAGATACTGCAAACAAACAAGACATATTGAACTGCTGGCGAGAAATGACATAGTAAAAGATGCTACGAACAGCAGCAATATGATCCAAGTTTCAAACACAAAACCCTCACTCCCCAAATATTACATGACTACGACAAGTATGTTTGTCTGTGTACAATCTTGGAGAAACTCACCCGGTCTTTAAATATGAACACCTCTTGACGAATGATGGACACAGCATCGTAGCTTGTATCACAAGTATCTGGCTTGACTGGCTTCCTCGGTGGAGGTGCTGGTCTCGTCGGAGTATCCTCATCATGGTTCGGATACTGCGGCGGCTGGTTCGGATGTCGCGTCGGTGGAGTGGGATACTGTGGATTTTTCTTGGGATACTCGTCGGGGTAGTGAGGTTTGACAGGGTACTGGGGTTTATGAGGATACTGTGGTTTGTTTGGTGACATTGTGGGTTGATACGGAGGTTTTCGTGGGTAATACGGTGGCTGACCTGGATACTGCGGGTGCTGAGTCGGGTGGTTTGGGGGAGGTCTGGGCGGATAATGTGGAGGAGGTTGTGTTGGGTACCGAGGTGGTTGATTAGGGTACTGTGGAGGCTGAACTGGATACTGCGGTGGTTCAGGGTTATATGGTTGTATATTGTCCCACAGTTTCTCTTCTTTGGCTCCTGAAATGCGACATATTCACGAGTTTAAGAGAAACGCAGGGAATGAAAACCTACCAAAAACATAGGTATACACACACAAAGTCATGCATTGAAATCACAGTGTTTATCAGTTTTCCACAACAGTCTGAAGGGTAGACAGCATAGATACCAGTTGCTGTGGTATTGTAAGGATATAAGACAGCCTTCTGCCAACAAGGCTACACAAAGTCTACATGTCCTTCACGTGCACAGTATCTACCACTGCGTCTGGGGAAGTTCAGACAGTTTGTTTTAAATTAAGACCATGGTCAAACGTGATATAAGTTTCTGTAATATTTCTGTTGAACAGGCCAATCCTAAATTATGATACTAATTTTGCTCTTGAATGGTTAATTTGAAATGTTTAGGAACACACGACAGCCAATTACCTTCTCCAGCAGGAAACAAGAAGAAAGACTAGTTCCTGAAACAATGCTGTCTGACATTCTGTAATAGGAAACACTGTGTTCATATGTTCCGTCATCACTGTGTGCACCACATAAATGTATACTGTATTTGAATAAGAAATAAATATATATGTAATGGATATATCTCTCTATGTATCTGTTTATGTAGGTAGCTAATGTGACATTCAAAAACTGTTATCTTGTGCCTTAACTTGTAGGTCAGTTCTTGCTGATTAAAGCTTTGTTTTTAGTGAGATGTTTGATTCTATTACAATTTAATCAGCTAAAAAGAAAAATGGAGAAACTTTTGAAACCTGAATGATTCAATACTGACCCAAACTCCAAAGGTGCTTCTCAGAAATGGGTGCATTAGTTTCGGACTTTTGAAAATTTTACTAGAACATTTAAAAAATCTACAGACAAAGATAAGTTGAAAATTCTCCTTAATTATGTTGGTCATACTGTCTTCAAGATTATATCTAATTGTGTTGCCTATGAGAAAGCTGATGAAGTCTTGCAAACTGTATACATCAAACCCACAAATGAAGTTTTCGCTATACCCCATTTAGTTTCTAGGAAACAAGAAACTGGCGAGTCAGTAGATCAATACTTGCAATATCTTAAGTTATTAAGTAGAGATGTGAAAGAAAGGAAGAGGCCGCTAGGCTGTCAGTATGTACAAAAGACAGAAGCACGATTACTCACATTTTAGTACTTGACAGATACACACAAATAGGACGACACATAATCTTGGAAGCGCGTATCGCGACGTTTCGCTGCTTAGAGCAGCGTCCTCGGGCGAAGAGGCATGGCTGACAGCGGTGTGGCTGCTGATGCACAGATGCTGATGTACCTAGTGGCCAACGGTTAAACTGATATGAAGCGGGAGATTCGAAAGCATCAAGTAGAAGAGGATAACGAGGATATACGGGTAGCTGGCTGACTGGGGATGTTATCTAATATTGAGACCTGGTGGTTGCCTGGATTTAGTGATATATTGATGAGCTAGTTCCCATCGTCTGAGTTCAGAGCTATTGCTCGTAGGTGGCAGGGCCCTCATCACTCTAGTGCTGTGGCATGAGTCAAAGTCCTTGTTGTGGTGGACTGCATGGGCTGTTGGATATTAAATCTTATTAGCCTATTTTAGTTATTTTCGTAATGATATAAATACCTTGTTTGTGTTTAAAAGTGTGTCAACGTCAATTCCATATTTTTTGACTAAAGTAGTAGTCGCAGCCATGATGGTGCTTTTTGTATGTTTGTTGTTGTAGTTCTACAAGTAAAAGGAAAGAAATGTGACTGATTGCTTTTACGATTGTATGTTCCTATCCGTTACAACAGGTTATGGGCCCAGGAACATAATCAGAGTCTAAAACGAATGTTTTCGGCATGCATGTTTATTGGGGGCGTAAAGGTTCCGCGACCCGCTGACGTGTTTACAAATGGATACGCGCGCGCAACAGTGTCCGTTAACGCAAAACACAAAACCGTAATCATGGCTGGTAACAAGTTAAAGGAAAACCAAATCAGTTGGTTACCCGGGATTAAGAAACTTCACGGGACAGAAAATTACGGTTCGTGGAAATTTGGAATGGAAATGTAATGTACCTCACTGCAGAGGACCTGTGGCCGTGCGTGACTGGTGAAGAGACAGATGAAAGCAAGGACAAGAAGGCGAAGTCGAAAATATGCCTGATGATAGATGAAAGTTTTTACCCGATAGTGAAGAGCAGCAAGACTTCAAAAGAAGTTTGGACCAAATAAGAAAGCACATACGAAAACAAAGGGTTAAGTAGGAGGTTATCCCTGCTTCGGAAACTTTTCAGAATACAACTAAAAGATTTCAGCTGTATGGAAGAGTACCTTAATGAAATCCTATCATTATCACAAAAGCTTGAAGCAATAAACGCAAAAATTGAGGATGAGTTTATAGGGGTAATAATACCGAGCGGTTTAACAGACGATTATGAACCTATGATAATGGCAATGGAGAGCACCGGGGTGAAAACAACCTCCGACTACATTAGGTCAACACTCATCCAGAAAGAGGCAAAATCACATTACACTGAAGAAACAGCATTGACAACGAAAGGTAGAAAAGATGATTCAGTAACAATCACATGTTTCAAATGCAATAAGAAGGGACATAGAGCAAGTGCTTGTAAAAGCCACATAGTCTGCTTTAATTGTAACAGAAAGGGGCATAAATCAAATGAGTTTCGTGACAAGAAGAGCGCAAGTATCAAGAGAGGCAACGCAACAAAGGACAACAGATCCACTACGTTAATTGCAGCCCTATCGTCAGTGACCACCAACACTAAAGATTGGATAGTGGATTCGGGGGCTACATCGCACATGACAAGAAACAAGTGCTGGATGAGAGACATGCAAGAAAATGCACAAGAAATTGTCGCTGCGAACAGTGACAGAATTATGTCAGAAGGTGCGGGTTCAGTCAAACTCAAAAATGATATTGACATTTCCGATGTTCTGTATATACCTGATCTGTCAACGAACCTGCTGTCAGTCAGCAAAATGGCCAGCAAGGGACTTAGGGTGTATTTTGATAGTGAGGTATGTAAGATATATGACGTCTGCCAGATCAGTGGAAATGCAGTAGTAACGGCTGTAAATGAAGGAGGCGTTTACAAAGTCAAGTGCAACTCAGACAACAGAGACATTCGTAAACCAGGTGATGCCTTAAGTGTACAAGATACAAAAGAGGAAAGTAGGCCTACAACAGTAAAATTACCAAGGAAATTGTGGCACAAAAGATTAGGACATTTAAACAGAAAATCAATGAGCAAGTTGAAGGACATGTCAAGTGGTATGGACTTCAGTGATGACACTAACCATGATTGTATAGCATGTATAAAGGGAAAACAGAGTAGAAGTTCTTACAGTAAACATGCGGGGATCCGGTCTACAAGGGTGCTAGAGTTGGTACACTCAGATGTTTGTGGACCGATGACCACACCCACATGGGGCGGTGCCCTGTATGTACTAACATACACCGACGACTTCAGCCGAAAGACCTTCACATATCTGTTAAAAAACAAAAATGAAGTTTTGAACAGATTCAGAGATTTCAAGAATCTAGTGGAGACGCAAAGAGGGGTGAAAATAAAGGTATTGAGAAGTGATAATGGAGGGGAGTATGTCAACAGAAACTTCCAAAATTTTATGAGAGAAAGTGGAATAATCCATGAGAGGACAACACCTTACTCGCCAGAGCAAAATGGAGTCAGTGAACGAGTAAACCGCACCTTTGTAGAAAAAACGAGGACCATGCTGGAAGATGCTGCTCTGGACAGAAAATATTGGGGTGAAGCAATCAACACTGCTACCTACCTCAAAAACCGAAGTCCTACAAAAGCAGTAATGGGAAAGACACCAGAAGAGGTCTGGATGGGGAAGCAAGTGAACATCTCGCACCTGAAGATGTTTGGCTGTAAGGCCATGAAGCTCGTTCCAAAACAAAACAGGACCAAGTTGGACCCAAAAAGTGAAGAGTGCATTTTTGTGGGGTACAGTGAAGAATCAAAAGCCTACAGGTTAATTAGCCCAACAAACCCAAGAAAAGTGATTATCTCGAGGGATGTAAAATTCTTGGAAAATTTGCAAGGCAGTGAAGAGCAAGGAAGGGAGACCGAAAAAATAGAAGCTGAGCAGAACCCCGTTGTGTTCACAAAGGAAAGTGTAAAAGCTGAGGAAACAGAGAATCTATCAGATGAGCCTGTGGAAACAGAAAGCCTGTCAGACGATGACCCTTTTTTTGGTTTTGGAGACCTACAAGCTGAAGAAAAAGCCAACGAAACCTCAAATGAAAGATCTGAAACAGCGTTGCGAAAGTCTCAGCGGAAAATAAAACCAAAAGTTTTTCCAGATCATGAAATTTACTTCACAAGATCTAACGACAGACAAGATATAACTGTCGAAGAAGCCCTGAGTGGGCCATACAAGGATGACTGGAAGAAGGCTATACAGAGTGAGATGAACTCCCTGAGGAAAAATGATACCTTTGAACTGGTTGATCTACCTGCACATGAAAAATTATTGAAGACAAAATGGGTGCAAAAAGTGAAGGATCCTGATAATAAAAAAGTGTTTAAGGCAAGGCTCGTAGTGAAGGGATGTGCCCAAGCCTTTGGAAGAGATTATGATGAAACCTTTTCTCCAGTGGCGAAGTATACCTCGATTAGGTACCTCCTCTCGTTTGCAACAAAGGAAGGGTTAAGTGTAGACCACATGGATGTTGTTACAGCTTACTTGTATGGGGAAATCGATAAGGACTGTTACGTACTACCCCCTGCAGAAGTGGTGAACAAAGGCGAAGAACAGAAAGTTTGGAAACTAAAGAAATCCATCTATGGTCTAAAACAAAGTGGCCGCTGTTGGAACCAGAAGTTGCACGAAGTGCTGGTGCGATCAAACCTTGTTCAGGCAAAAGCTGATCCATGCATCTACTCGATGAGAAAAAAAAGGGGCCATTCTGATAGTCGCAGTTTATGTAGATGATCTGCTACTGATCTATGATGACCACAAATTAGCTGAACAAATTAAATGTCAACTGAAGGACAGTTTTGAAATGAAGGATCTGGGTAAAGTAGAGAAATGCTTGGGAATGGAAATAACAAGAGACGAAGAGAATCAAAAACTCTGGATTTCACAAAAGAGCTACGCTCAAGACATTCTGGAAAGATTCAACATGCAACATTCAAAACCAGCAGCAACACCACTGGATCCAGGCTTGGATCTCACAGAGAAGAGGAAGGAAGAAGACGACGAGAAGTTGAAGAGGATCCCTTACCAGGAGGCTATAGGGAGTATTCTGTACTTGTCACAGATTTCTCGTCCCGACATCACTTATGTGGCAAGTATGTTAAGTAGGTTTAACAACTGCTTCACAGAAGTCCATTGGATTGCTCTCAAGAGATTGCTGAGATACATAAAGGGGACATTGGACTATAAACTTGAATACGATGGAAAGGGTGAAAGTGACTTGGTAGGGTATTGTGATGCTGACTGGGGAAGTAAGTTAAATGATAGGCACTCAGTCTCAGGTTACTGTTTCAAGATTCAAAATTCTGTCATTTCTTGGTGCAGTAAAAAACAAAAGACCATTGCATTGTCAACCTGCAAAGCAGAGTACATGAGCATATCATTGTCTGTGCAGGAAGCCTTATGGCTAAAAGCCCTAATAGCCGAAATAGACCCTGTTGTGGTAAAAGGGCCCGTTAGAATAATGTGTGATAATACAGCAGCCGTTGAACTCACAAAAAATAATGTCATAAACCAGAGGTCAAAGCATATTGACATTAAGCATCATTTTGTTAGACAACATGTAAAGAGTGGAAATGTTTGTGTCAACTATGTACCTAGTGAGGAAAATGTTTCTGATTTTTTGACAAAACCATTGTGTAAACTTAAGCATAGAAATTGTCTGAAGAGTACTGGTTTAATCCAAATGTAAATATAAGTGATGGACCTTGAGAAAGGTAAAATGATTAAGATTTACGGAAGGGTGTTGGATATTAAATCTTAATAGCCTATTTTAGTTATTTTCGTAATGATATAAATACCTTGTTTGTGTTTAAGAGTGTGTGAACGTCAATTCCATATTTTTTGACTAAAGTAGTAGTCGCAGCCATGATGGTGCTTTTTGTATGTTTGTTGTTGTAGTTCTACAAGTAAAAGGAAAGAAATGTGACTGATTGCTCTTATGATTGTATGTTCCTATCCGTTACAACATGGACAGCAACTGGTTTATCCTGCTATGACTTGTCTGGTGTCTGCTCTGAGGCCATTCATTCTCTGTCTCAGAGTGTTGGTGGTGAGGCCAATATAGTCAGCATCACAGTGTGAACACTGTAGCTGGTAGATCAAGTTCTTGGTAGCACAATTGTAACTGCCTTGGATGGGGTAAATGTGGTTGGTTTGTCTGCTTCTGAATGATGTAGAGGACTGGTGGATGGCGCAGGTGCCATAACGTGAGCTGTTACAAGGACAAGAACCTTTGAGATTGGTAATAGTGTTGGTAGCTGTGGAAGGTGAGAGTTTGGGACGTACTAGTTTGTTGCGGAGGTTGGGTGGTCGTCTGAAAACCGACCTGGGTGGTTTGGAAAGAAGGTTTTGGGTTTGTGGTGAGGAGGACAAGATTTTGTAGCCTGAGTTGAGAATGGGTCGGAGTTTTCCTAGGCCTTCATGATATGGTAACCCCAGGGGGATTTCTGTATTTTTAGCTTTGATAGTGTTGCTGGAATTGGAGGTGGCTCGTTGGATTTGTTTTTGGACCAGGGGTTCAAGGTAAAATTTGTCTGTGAAAGCTTTGACTATTTGTTGGCACTGTTTGTTAAGGCCTTGGTACAGAGTTTTGCAGTGATTTCGAAAATATTTTTTTTATTGCTACCTAACACTCATATCAAAATTTTGCTGCACAATTTTGACATTTATATGTTATGATTTGTAGCTGAATTTTTTTGTAGAATTATACTAAACAGATTTTTAGATTTCATTACACAAAGTACCACGTTTTTCGTCGTGAAAATAAGCAAAAATGAAGGAAATTATTTTTTTGCTGGCGAATGGTACATTATTTTAAAAACGCGTCCACAGTATTGTGCATCGTGTGATTGCATATTGACACAATTTTTTTCAAAACTTTTGGTTTAAAAAATATTTGAGTTATTGGCACCAGTCTGAAAAAAACTCGGGGACAAGTCCGTAAGGTCACTGCGAGTTGAACATATGTGATTGGCTCTGGTGGCAAGGTTGTAAGGTAGAGACTTTTTGGCACGGTATGGGTGACAGCTGTTGAAATGAAGGTATTGAAGGTTGTTTGTTGGTTTCGTGTGTACTGAGGTGTGAATAATGTCATTGTGTAGTGCCAACTCGACATCTAGGAAAACTGCATGTGTTTTGGAAAATGACCAGGTGAAGTTAAGTGGACTGTAGGTATTTAAAACTGTTTAGGATGCTGGTTAGCTGATCTTCTGTTGAGGTCCATATCATGAAGATGTCATCAATATATCTCATCCAGCAGTACGGTTGGTTGGGCTGGTGACTGAGGAAGTTTAGTCTGCCCATGAACAGGTTGGCATAGGAGGGGGCCATGCGGGTACCCATGGCAGTGACCTTGATCTGGAGGTAGTGTTTATCTATGAAATAGAAGCTGATGTTGCTGAGTATTAGTCTGGCTAGTTCCACCAGAAAGGCAGTAGATGGTTTCTTGTTTGAAGGTCTTTGGTTAAGATAATGTTCTTTGGCGGATAGACCAGATGCATTAGGAATGTTAGTGTACAAAGATGGGACATCTATGGCGACCAGGTAGGCATCTTGCGGTATGGAGTCTTAACTGTCTGAGGCCTTCTAGAGAGTAGTTGGTGTCTTACAACCGTGCCACCGAAGCCAATTGCATATGTTCAACTCGCAGTGACCTTAACAAACAGTGCCAACAAATAGCCAAAGCTTTCACAGACAGAGGCTGCTCTGAACCCCTGGTCCAAAAACAAATCCAACGAGCCACCTCCAACACCAGCAACACTATCAAAGCTAAAAATACAGAAATTCCCCTGGTGGTACCACATCATGAAAACCTACGAAAACTACGACCCATTCTCAACTCATGCTACAAAATCTTGTCCTCCTCACCACAAACCCAAAATCTTCTTTCCAAACCACCCAGGTCAGTTTTCAGATGACCACCCAACCTCCGCAACAAACTAGTACGTCCCAAACTCCCACCTTCTACAGCTACCAACACTATTACCAATCTCAAAGGTTCTCATCCCTGCAATAGCTCACGTTGTGGCACATGTGCCATCCACCAGCCCTCTACATCATTCAAAAGCAGGCAAACCAATCACATTTACCCCATCCAAGGCAGTTACAATTGTATTTCCAAGAACTTGATCTACCAGCTACAGTGTTCACACTGTGATGCTGAATACATTGGCCTTACCACCAACACTCTGAGACAGAGAATGAATGGCCACAGAGCAGACACCAGACAAGTCATAGCAGGTAAAGATACCAACCCACAGGATAAACCAGTTGCTGTCCATGCAGTCCACCACAACAAGGACTTTGACTCATGCCACAGCCCTAGAGTGGTGAGGGCCCTGCCACCTACAAGCAATAACTCTGAACTCAGACGATGGGAACTAGCTCATCAATATATCACTAAATCCAGGCAACCACCAGGTCTCAATATTAGATAACATCCCCAGTCAGCCAGCTACCTGTATATCCTCGTTATCCTCTTCTACTTGATGCTTTCGAATCTCCCGCCTCATATCAGTTCAACCATTGGCCGCTATGTGCATCAGCATTGGTGCATTGGCAGCCATACCGCAGTCAGCCATGTCTCTTCGCCCGAGGAAGCTGCTCTAAGCAGCGAAACATCGCGATACGCGCTTCCGCGATTATGTGCCATCCTATTTGTGTGTGTATCTGTTAAGTACTAAAACGTGAGTAATTGTGCTTCTGTCTTTTGTACGTACTTATTAAGTAGAGAGTGTAACTTTCGTGCAGTTAGTGCTAGTGAAAATAAAGACAACTTTATTCTAGATATTTTAATTAGCAGTCTTAAATCATCTGAAATACGCTAACGTCTCTTGTAGAATAATGTGCTAAAGCTAGAAGAGGCTGTTTGTCATGCTCAATGCCCGGAATCGGCGCAAAAACAGCCTCTGTTATGTGCTACTCGTAGTATGTTCCTGAATGCTACCCACCACATTAACGAAGAACACGAGGCAGTTATGGAATCTTCTGAATCTTTTAAATCTAGTGCTGAATGTGCAGCTTCAAATCATCCAAAAAATTGTAATTTTTGTGGTTACAAAAAACATATACAGTACATAACTTGTGTCCTGCAAGAGATTCTAATTGCAATAATTGTGGAAAAGAAGGGCATTTTGCAAAAGTGTGCCGGAGTGAAAACAGATATAAAAAATTTAAGTTTCAACTATAGCCTCTATACCTTGTTAAGCAGCAGCGGGACCAAGTTGTCTGACAAAATCACTAGTTTAAGTGTGTGTTAATGGAATGGTCACAGATGCCTTGATACTGGAAGCACAAAAACATTTGTAAATAACGAATTTATCAACAACTGCGGAGTAAAGGTTTTTCCATCTGTTAGTCAAGTGGCGATGGCACCAACAACTTGTGAAATCTGTAGCAGTGGGTGGCTGTTTTGTGAGTTTAACTCTGGAGGGACACAGCTATGAAAACATAAAGGTTGCTGTACTTCCAAATCTCTCTGCTGATGTCGTAATAGGTCACAACATACTTTCACAGCATTCCTGGGTTGGTGTGAAATTTGGTGGGAACAAGCCACCACTAAAGATTTGCAGTTTAACTGCTGCACTAGTGGAACCACCTTCTCTCTTTCACCATCATACACCAAACTGTCGACCTATAGCAACGAAGTGTCGTAAATATTCCCCTGAAGAACTGAAATTCATAGCATAAGTAAAAAGACTTCTTTGTGACGGTACTATCAAGGAAAGTACTTCTCCTTGGCAAGCTCACATACTGATAACAGAAACTGGACAATCAAAAAAAAGAATGATAATAGATTATTTTGAAACAATTAATAAATTTAAACAACTTGATGCATATCCCTTGCCAATTTATTGTTGCTTCGGTTTCTAAACATGATATTTTCAGTACTACTGATCTGAAAAGTGCATACCGCCAGATACCCATTCATGAAGATTAAAAATGGTACACTGCTTTTAAGGCAGAAGGGCGACTTTATCAGTTTAAAAGAATTCAGTTTGGTGTCACTAATGGTGTACAATGTTTTCCACGGGTTATTAATACAGTTATACAAAGCAAGGGCTTACAAGGAGTTTTTGCCTATTTAGATGATGTAACTGTTTGTGGAAAGTCACAGGAGGAACACAACAAGAACCTTGCAGAATTTATGACTGCTTGAAGAAACACGGTTTAACTACTAATGAAAGGAAAAGTTGTTTTTCTCAGAAAAGCATAAAACTTCTAGGATATCTTATTAAGAATGACACTATCAAACCTGATCCATCGAGACACAAAGTGTTGTTAGATATGCCTATTCCGGAGAATATCAAGGAACTACGATGGGCGATAGGTATGTTATATCATTATGCCCGTTGGGTGGTCCGCTGTTCTGAAAAGATCCAGGATCTAGTTAGATGTCAGTCATTTCCTCTGCCTTCTCGTGCAATTACACCTTTTGACTAATTGAAAACTGACACAGCAAAGTCTGTACTAACTTCTATTGATGAAAATGAAATCTTTACAGTAGAAACAGATGCCTCTGATTATGTCATGGAAGGTTGGTGGCATTTTATTCTATATCATTGTCTGGAATTGAACGAGAACATCCTGCTATTGAAAAAGAGGCATGTGCGATAGTTGAGGTTTCTAAAGAAGAGGAGGCATTTTCTCATAGGTCGTCATTTCAAACTCATAACTGACCAACGGTCATTTTAGTTTATGTTCGATGCCAGGCATTGCTGCAAGTTCAAGAATGACAAAATTCTTAGGTGGCGAATGGCGTTTCATGCTACAGCTTTGATGTTGTGTACAGACCAGGAAAGGACAATATAGTAGCTGATACTCTCTATCGAGTTTGTAGTTCAGTAAGAGATACTACCTTATTTGCCATCCAGAAGTTGCAAGAATTTCTCATTGGATAAGAACTCATAACTATCCTTATTCTATAGAAGACATCTGAAGGATGACAGCTGAATGTCCAACATGCGGTGAATTAAAATCACATTTAAGCAGACATAGAGATGGTCACTTCATCAAAGCCCCAGCTTCTTTTGAACGGTTGAATATTGATTTCAAAGGACCCTGCATGCACACACCTATTTTAATTTTCTTGTAACTTTGTAACAATTGCCTGATGTAAGGCATGGTTTTTCCAACATATTATTTTGTAATCAAAAACATACAACTACAGTATAATGTGTAAATCACTTCTGATAAAAAGATGAAAGAAGGAAAGAGAGTGAGCCAAGCGGCTGTAAACATACCGTAAAGTTGCTGGATGCCATTGCGGTCGTCCTCTGGCAGCTGGAAGGTTGGTTTCAGACCCTGGTACCATGGATACATGAGGGCCCCTTGCACCGAGGAGTGCGACAGTCCCAGCGAGTGACCAAACTCGTGTGCCGCAACAGCAAACAAGTTGGTTCCTGTAAGACAGGAAGTGTTAACTGCCGTTACTACTCACTACAGGGTATTTATTATTCTCTTTATAAGGTGCTTTGATCATAAGTAACATAATAAACACTGCCAGGGAAACTGCTAGAGAAGTTTCTGTACCCGTCCAAAATGCACAGTTCTGCAACAACTGTGCAGTTCAGTAGCTAGGTACTGTAAAAATACATAGTACAGAAGGTTTCAATTTACAGTGATAGATGCAAGACAGATGTTATAAAACCTTATTGAGAAGTGCAGTAGAGCAGGCAAGAAGTATTTAGACTACCAACTACAGTGAACGTAACTAATATTACCAAATCACAAACAGTGCAACTTTGTTAGTCACACTCCAGATAGTAACGTAACAAAGTGTTTTAAGGTATATTAACAAATTGTGTTCTTAGTTACAACTACGCTTCCAATATTTACCATGCTTTACAGCTGGTAACACTGAATTGCTTTACAAAACTTCATATTCATGTAATGTGTATAAATATCGTAAATATATTTTTAAATAATGCTCAATAAACCAATATTAAATAAGACATAAAATAATGAACAGAATATGAATCCTTTGTTCCATCACAGAACACTTTCTAGCTGAATTGTTTCAGAAGCTTTATTCCACCTGTTGAATGTTCAAGTTGCAATAACCGATTGATTTACCAACACACTGAAATGTGGTTTTAATGTAACTACTCTAATTACATACTTGGAATACCAACATTATGCATATAACGACACTCATCTGATTTGTTACCACACTGATGCCAACAGTGCACCCTACAACTAACACAAGACACTGCACAACAACAACACCGAACATCTCCCCTCCCCTTCCCCTACATCTCAAAGTCATTGGTCCATGCTGGTCTAACTGATCGCCTCTGCGGCCTGCAACTTTCCTTGTATGGGGTATTCTGTCCTTGCAACTTTTCACTAAAGTCCCTTCATGACACCCTGGTTGCTGATCTGGTCTGTCTGCCGGCTGACTTGGAACTCCTGGTTGATTCTGCTCACATACAATTGGTTCTGGAGAATCACTGGCTACTAAAGCTACAGCACCACTACCTGGTGGATGGCGGAGGGAATCGACGAGTTCGGGGCTTGATGGATGCCTCCGACCAAGCTGGTCAACATGTCTTCATAGTCTAGCTCCATTTGTCACAACTATATATGATAGTGGTCCAGTTACTTCCATGACAATTGCTGCCAACCACTTTGGTCCTCGCCCTGTGCTTTGGGCATATACTAGGTCCTGAGGCTTAAACTGTCGAGGGGTTGCCTGCATGCTCTGGTTCTCCTACTTATCAGACATCTCGTGGAAATCTGGATGG
This sequence comes from Medauroidea extradentata, assembly GCA_003012365.1. NCBI lineage: Eukaryota > Metazoa > Arthropoda > Insecta > Phasmatodea > Phasmatidae > Medauroidea > Medauroidea extradentata. The sequence continues at coordinate 27,857 of PNEQ01019877.1, forward strand.
ACTCTGTTTAAACATGTCCTCAGGTGCTGTCCCATTAGCAAATCTGCAGGGCAGCACCTTGTTGTCATACAAGGACTCACATGCTGAGTATGAAGCAACCTGGCTATCTTCTGTGCTAAATCACTTCCTTCCATTCGTTGGAACATTTCCTTTGCAGATTCTCAGCATGCCCATTGGAAGACGGATGATATGGAGCTACTGTGGCTAATCGAATACTTTTTATCAAGACAAAAGTCTTAAAAGCTGCTTAAGTAAATGCAGTGCCATTGTCACTGACAATCACATCAGGTGGACCATGAGTGGCAAATAAGGCACGCAATGCCTTGATAACACTCCTTGAATCTGTGGATGTCACCGGTATAACCTCAAGCCATTTTGAATAAGAGTCAACCACCACAAAGAACACTTGGCCTTGGACAGGGCCCACAAAATCCACGTGAAGGAGCGACCATGGCTGTTTTATTGTTTTCCACAGGTGGGTTGGCGCCTTCACAGGAGCGTGACGAGATGCTTGACAGATCTCACACTGTTGCACAACTCCTCCTACATCAACGTCAGTACCAGGCCACCAGACACAACTGCGAGCCAGAGTTTTTGTGTGGACTACCCCCGGTGGCCCTCGTGCAAAGACCTCAAAATGTAGTCTCTGCCGTCAGCTGGGACCACCACTCTAGTACCCCACAAAAGACAACCCCGGTGAATGATCAGCTCTTGTTGCCTTCGCAGAAACTGTATGTATTTCTCACCCTGTGGCCCATTCGGCCATCCTCTCCATACCTACGAGCAGACTTGTGACAATACTGGATCTGATTTAGTCAGTTCTGCAATCTGCTGGGCCGTCAACGGTGATGTAACAAAAAATACATTATTTAAGATAAAAACAGATATGTACAGTGGATGTTTACACTAAACAAATAAAACACAACAAACGTATATTAACAAAAAGTAATTCAGTCAAACGTTCGTAAAGCATTGTGCACTAATACATTGTTATATATAGTCACGTAATGGTGTGTGAATCATTCAAATATTCTTCACATTATAATAAGCGTTCATAAGTAAGAATAATTTCAACTCATATTTAAATTTGTTTATATTATTGAAGGTTTTTAATGCTGTTGGAAGTTTGTTTATCTGTTTCTTTCCCATGTAGTATGGAGTACGTGAAAATTTATTAGTTCTATGTGTAAATAGATGTAAATCAGCAGCTTGTCTAGTATTGTAATTATGGTAGGTATTATTTGTTGGATTACAATTGTTCTTTACAGTAAATACTACGGTATGGTATATGTACAGACTGGACAAAGTTAAAATTTTTAGCTTTTGGAAAAACTCTCTACATGGTGTTTTGCAGTGAATATTACTTATTATCCTGACAATTTTTTTTCTGTAAAGTAAATGCCTTGAGCCAATTTGTAGAGATCCCCTAGAAAATAACCCCATAACTTAACAGAGATTGTACAGTAGAAAAATAAAAACTTAGTACTCCTTGGGTGTTGCATATTTGATTTAATGTGTGAATGCAAAGCAAAATGAGCTTAATCTATTGCATATTGTATTGATTTGTTCATTCCAGTTTAATACACTATCAATAAAAAAAACAGCTCCAACACCGAATTGAGATGCATCGCACATCAGGATCAGGGTTAGGTCTGGGTCATAGTGTGTCTGATGACAGAAGATGTTTGGTGGCTGTAGAAGCTGCGTCTTGCGGTTCCGTCCACTCCACTTAACAGATCTTCACAAAAGATTGTGCGAAGGCTCTGCCACATCTGCCTTGTCCCACAAAAAGGAGTGATAGAAATTAAGGTGGCCCAAGTATGCCTGAAATTCATCCCTGTCAGTGGGTGTTGATGCGTCATGAATAGCGCTGACTGTCTGGTGTCTGTCGGATATCATTCTTGTCCACTACTTAACCCAGGAACGTCACTTCTGTAACACCAAACTTGCATTTCTCTACATTCACATGAATGCCAGCATCCCGGAAATGCTGCAAAACATGCCGAACCTTGTTTCATAGGTCCTCAGTTGACGTCCCCCTCAACAATACATCATCAAAATATGGGCGAACATTATCCAATCTAGCTAACAATTCTTCCATAAACTGCTGAAAAATTCCTGGTGGAACACACACTCTAAACTGTAACCTGTTCACCTGAAATGCTCCCATGTGGGTGACTATAGTGTGGGTCCTTGCAGCTTCATCGTCCACAATGATGCAATGCTTGCCCCAATTGTTTGTCAGTGTTCAGCATGGCCGGATGTACAAGTACGCAAGGGTGCTTCGTACTCGACTCATTACTGATCGTCGTAATTATATTCATCTTATTTTTATCCCAGAACATTTGATTAAGTATTCACTTCCTCACCCACACCACTTCTTGTGACATAGTTTTTTTTGTAAAGAAACAAGTTTAAACGTAACAAATTGCCACCAGAACAGGCACTTGGACAGTAGTGCCACATGAATGTAGCGCCACGTAACTGTAGCGCCACGTAACTGTAGTGCCACGTAACTGTAGTGCCACGTAACTGTAGTGCCACGTAACTGTAGTGCCACGTGAATGTAGCGCCACGTGAATGTAGTGCCACGTAACTGTAGTGCCACGTAACTGTAGCGCCACGTGAATGTAGCGCCACGTAACTGTAGTGCCACGTAACTGTAGTGCCACATGACCGTAGGCTACTACAAGTTATTTCTACCAGACAACAAGGGGTTAGTTTATATATAAATTATTTCTCACCAAGACGAGAATGTTTTTCTCAACGATGGGTGCACCCGAGAACAATGAAGGCACGTTGGCAGAATGGCACATGGTCACTGTATGTGTGCATTTGTACCAGATTGCTGAGCTTGGTAAACACCAGAAATCAATTACTTCTTTTCTTTCACGGACACCAGAATGTGTGTTAGCATGCTCTTGGCTCGAACAGAAAGTATATTGACTAACTCTGTATGTCCTGAGATCTCTGTTCTTGCTTGACACTGCCGGGTCAAATAGTGGAGTGGATCCCACTTCAGAATAACTATGTCTATTTTTCATCAACCTCAGGGGCAGCAGTGTATCAGTATCTTCTGTTATCCTTGAAGGAAGCCGGCTAATACCACATGACACAGTAGGAATGCCGACAGAAACATTCTCCACCTACTCTCAGGAGCAAGCAGAGTTTGACAAGAGACATGGCAACTGAAGGTAATGTCTATATCACTCGCCCTAAAAGAACAAGCAACCAGATTCAGACACACGGACACAATCTTTAGAGAAGCCAATTCCCAATACATTAACTAGCCACAAATTGACATTCAAACTCCGTTATAGAATCGTTAAAAGAACACAGTATTGATTGTGATATAAAACTATCAAAAATTCCTCACCAAGAGTAAACAAGCCCATTCGCCTAAGCACCCAACATTGAGATTGCCAATCCAGAGGAATAACCCATCAACCCTGACTAAAACAGCTATGAATAAAACACAAAGTCCTTCTCGTATTATAATTCAGTATTTTGACAGCCGATGCTACCAATATTTGTACCATGTGCGAGAATAACATACCATTTAAAATAACTGGGCATGATCTTATGATCTGACAGAGCAGTAGTGGAAGCCCTGATCAACAAATCAGTTAACTTCCATTGCCAACACTGAAAATAGTGTGTATTATACATGAAAAATAAGTAAGCATTTTAGAGGAACCATAATATATTAACACGGTTCCGTATCAAGCGTTAGTCAGTTAACTATTTTATTCTATTCAAATTACGTCATTTCTATAACTATTTTACAAACAACCGCATCATATCAGTCGATGATATCTGCAACCAATCCAAAGGACGACCACTGCGAGTGCGAGCTCTCGTGTTTACGTGTCTGTTTGCGATTCTTATAAGGTGTTATTTTAATATTCTGTGCCTAGTACTGCACATTGCAACGCTGGGATCAAAACCTGGAAGGTAATTGCAAACGACAACAGGATATTAAGACGGGAACTGGAAAAACGTTCAGTCTTGGTAACGAACACTGCCTGGCAGCTTGGTTTGGCATTTCTACAAAAAAACAGTTGCTAAGTAAGAAGCATGTAATCCATTCCTGAGAACCGATTAAATATAGCATTTTATGGGAACAACACAATATTTGCATCTGCATTGTGTCTGGTTGCGCTGCACTGGAATTAAATACTCACACACAGCAACAGATGATCTGTTTTACTTGCTCTGCACTTGCGCTGTGTCTGTGCAAATTGCAGGTGGGGGTATTTAATTGGGGCATTGAGAAAAGTACTACAGAAAAAATTAATTGTTACCATCCTTTTATTTTAACACAATTTGTGGTTAAATACTCACAGTTCTTGTTGTAGGCCTATGTGAAAACATACTTTTTTCAAGGTGCTGACTCAATAAATTAGTTTTCTACGAAAAAATCTATATTTAATGTTTTTTTTTAGAAAGTACGTGATACCATTTAATATCAAGTCTACTTGAGATTTTTTACGTGTCTTTATTTAGACGAACAAAAAGGTTTAAACTAGGTACACATAGCTCTACATACAATCACACAGCCCCGTTTATAGTCCACTGCTCTCAGCATCATACCGACGCCACTGCCCAACACCCACTGTCGCCAACCTTCACACTCCATACACTACATCTCTTCCCTTGTTCATATAACTTGACTGTCACAAAATAATCACAATAATTCCCAACACCTAACATCCATAACTACAGTATCACTATGTCATAGCAACTCATTTAAACACTACATACCTAGGAATATGATGGTCACAAAACAAAAATAATTCACATTTATTCACTACCCTAACATCCTAAATACAGTATCTCTATATCATAGCAACTCATTAAGACTTACATACCTATGCACATGGTGATAACATAAAAACCTCACAACCCCCCCCCCCCCCCCATTTATATATTTTTATTACTTACAAACTCAAACACACTGAGGGATTGATCACTCTTTTAGACCTCCTTACCACTGACTTGTTCTAGAATAGGATTGCCAGGAGCTGAGAGTTTCTAGAACCCTCGGAATCCTGGTGAGATTGGGCGACTATTCGCAAACCCTCGGAAATCAGGTGAGCTTGGCGGGGTAATGCCCTCGGTTGTTGGCTCTGGTTTTCCATTGAAGTTACTTTTTGTGGGGGCTATTTGTCGAAGGAGGGTACTACTATTGTGATATTGATGCCTTAACTCACCCATAATTTTTTTCATTTGGTTAATGTGTACTAACCGAATACCTGCATCCATTTCCACTAGATATGTTACCGCAGATATTTTATTTTTCACTATACCTTTCACTGGGTTGGATGTTGGCTTAAATTTTACCAATACCTTGTCCTCTACTTGCAAACTT
>PNEQ01019878.1:0-17080 GCA_003012365.1 Medauroidea extradentata
GAAAATAATTATTGCAAAAGTAAAATAAGTTACATTTACTTACTTCAAAATTATCTTCACAGATAAACAACTGATTTCGGTGAAACATCTTCATACCATCGGCGAATGGCGTTGAACCATTTCTTTCGTTTACATGTTTCTTGCGGGACGGTGATGAATATTTTGTCCAGTGTTGCAGTCGAAGTGCTTGTGCACTGAGCTATTATGCCCCATTTAACGTTTTTATGATGATGTACTTTATTATTTTCCGTTCCCATGACGTTAAACCCTAACCACTGGGAGTAAACTACCGTCACGACCCATGTAAACACAGGCGGCGGGCGAGTACGTACTAAGGTGTGACGTCACGAGCGGCTCAGGCGCGCCAGCCGTGTTTTGGCGCGCAGTCAAACTGCGATATTTTCATTTGGCCATAACTTTCACATTTTTCAACTTAGAGCTGCGATACTTTGTACGTATGATATTTCTACCGAACTGTCTGTGAAACCAAAGTCAGAAAAAAATGTGAATGTTGCCCATTGACGATTGTCTCTCTGCTGGAGCTGGTGGCTGGTCTCTTCTGGAGGGAGCAGGTGTGAGTTACTTTTCTCGATGGCAACAACTGATAGCTGGTCTCTTGCGCACTCTTTTATACCCTCTTCGGGATGGTCAGCTGTGATAGGCAGGCATCTCCCCTAATGAGAGGTGGCATGGGCGTGAAGGGGGTGGGTCACTCCCTCTCCTTTGTTCTCCTCTGTGCGGCGGGTATCATGCTTCCAGGCGGCTCTAGGTGTCTTGTTGTAATGTGTACGTCCCTGCCCGAGATTTGATAAAGCGAAATACAGCCAAGGAAAAATTCACGGGTTTTTATAAATACTTGAAATCGACTTGAGTGCACTGGCTCGTGCTGAGATTAACGAGGGTGTGTAGGATTAAAAAAGGAAGGAAAATAGAAACGGGCAGAATGAGCCGACGGCTGCACTGTGAGCATGTGTAACTGTATTGTAAACCTGGTGCACCAGTATAAGAAGGGTCTAAAAATGTGTGGTGAATATCTTGAAACTTAACTGAAAGACGACTGCGACAGTACATGAATTTTACAATTTATTACCTTTTTTTACAGTCCACCAGAGGTTGAAAAAAAATAAAATAAAATATAAACCATTACCCTTGTACAATATGACCTATTGCTGAGAAATGGAATATACAACTTGGAACATGAGCTATGTTATTTCTGCCAATATAGAATTTTTATGACAATAATACGTTAACATTTTTATAGGTTAGTACATCAATAAGTCACATGGGTAAGGTGTGTATATCTCTGCAAGCATTATTTGCATTTAGAATCATTGCTGAATGACACATGTTTGATGCAGAGACTTAAAACTTAATCTAAAATATAAAAAACGTTGGCGCATGTGTGAAATATTTGGAGGTCTTTGCTGTGATTGGCTTGATGTTACTGGGCAATACTCATATGTTGAGAAATCTAGTTTACCTCCTCAAAACAAAGCAGTTTATGTTGTTTACAGAGCCTGTATTTTAATTAAGCAGATGATAAACAATGTGTTGGAAGGCTTTGAGCAAGTAGTTAGTTGAATATTTATCACTTCAGTGAACTGTCCTGCAGAATGTGTTTAAGACAATGTAGCAAACAATTATTCTCAAGATGGTACCCACGTAAACAATTTATATTAATATACCATACCTTCAAACTCATTAAAAATATTTGAAACAAACTGTGTTAGCTTACATGACTACTATGTCCATTTTTTCTCAACATGCACTTTTTACCATAAAAATTACCACAGTTTTAAGTACTTTCTAGTGACATATAACACAATGTCTGTTTTTTGTCAAAAACCAATATTTTTGGGTATTAAATACCTAAATTTTCTTGTGAATCACACTCTTTACACTGTTCTCCAGAAAATATGATTTTTGTGACATAGATGTTATGTCTCCGAGGTACAAATATTATAGTCTTTATTTCATTGTTTTGTTCAATAGAATTATGTGAAAAGAATACATTTTTTGAAATAGCTCAGAAAGTAATGAGAAAACTCCCGCCAACCAAATAAGAATATTCGTAGTGCTTTGGATTAACAGTTCAGATACAAATTTTTTAAATTATGGCAATGTAGATACTTTATTTTTTAAGTTGGTATACTTTGATTCAAACTAAGGTATGCTGAAAAAAAATGTTTTATTGTATTTGGTTGCACTCTGGCCATTGCCAGTTGCAAACAAACTTTTAGGGCGAGTCTAGTTAAAGGAGATCTACTTACGTTTTAAACTCATAATAATTCAAATAATAATTATTTCAACCAAATAGAGGAAAATTTGGCAACTGTTACAAGTCAACTTTATTTTTGATACTGTAGTATAATTTGCCATAGTATAAATATTTGTTTCATACAACACTTTATTTTATGTGAAATAAGTAAATCTAAAGAATCCGTAAGTTCCCACAAGACAACCAGTGTGGACATCTAAAAAAATTTCATGTTTTACTGTACACCAGCAGATGGCCGTGTGTAGTAATACAGTATACTGTATAGATGTCCTAGTTGCTGTTGTCCGAGAAACGTTTAATTCATTGCTGTGTAAAATTTTAACAATTTCACACTAATGTGTTGGTTTAGACATTGTATAATACAGGAAATGTGCAGTTTTTAATACACATACACCCCTAAAACTAATTTTTACAGCTTCATTTACTCACTCTTGGCAGTTGTGCTGTGTGATCGTTCTCTTTTCCTCGCCTACTGACAACTTGAAACCTATTGAGCTCATCATTTTCTGTGATGCAATCATTACTGCCAGTTGTTGCTACTGATTGGACGGTGCACAAGTGGTTGCTTGAGGTTTTTATTGCCACACGTGGATGTTTTTGCCAACTGAGCTGCCTACGCTCTGACTGATACATCTTCCCTTAAGTAGGCCATTTAACTGTCTGAGCGTAGACGGTTTACAGTAGCTCACCACTCATGAAAGTTTTCAAAATTTGTATTTACTGCTAATAGCAAAGTCATTAAATTGAACAACCTTAACTCTCTCTCCCAGCATATTATTTAAAGCAAAAAGTTTCTAATTTTTTAAAATAAATTTCTCTACAATTTTAAACTTACGTTTTAAAACATGTCCACGAAAACACATAATTAACTAATTTCGTTCGCCTACTGCATTTTTAACCAATATAGGCTAACACATTACGAATGCTTCCTGTCTTGTTCCCCATAGCTACACGACACAAATCAGCACAATTTTATCCATGCATATTAACAAAATTTGAGTTTCTTTTACAAAGACACATCCACAAAAATGCCAACGTACAACGTTACTGCAATTAAAAAAAATTTCTGATTATTTAAAGTATGAAACTGGGACCAAAAAAAAAAAAATTTGGATTAAGCTACAAGCAGTATGATGCATGATTAACTTTAAGACCTAAGCTCAGTCACACATTCATACCAGTATTATTAGCCTGAGAAGTGAAATACAATTTTAATTTAGGAAACAGAATTGTCAGTCTTAAGGACTTGTTCCCAAGTTTTTTTTTCAGACTGGTGCCAATAACTCAATTTTTTTAACCAAAAATTTTGAAAAAATTTTAGTCAATGTGCAACCACACGATGCACAATACTGTGGACACGTTTTTTAAAATAAAGTACCATTTGCCAGCAAAAAAATTAATTTCCTTCATTTTTGCTTATTTTCAAGACAAAAAACGTGGTACTTTGGGCAATTAAATCTAAAAAACTGTAGGCCTACAGTATAATTCTACAAAAAAATTCAGCTACAAATTATAACATATAAGTGTCACAACTGTGCAACGACATTTTGATATGAGTATTAGGTAGCAATAAAAAAAAATATTTTCGAAATTACTGCAAAACTCCGTAACAAGGCCTTAAGGTTTATCCAAAATTTAACACTGAAACCACCAACATAAGATGTCTTTAACCATAATGATGATGATTCGGGGGTTCCTATTTAAATGTACACAAGCTACTTTAGCCACAATAAGAGTGTAATAAATTTTCTAAATAAAAAAAATAATATGACCATACATACAGTCATATGTCTACAGAGTCATTTCCCAGTAGGCCTCCGTTAGTTTTCTCCTTGAAAGGCTTGTGGTAGCAATTAGGGAGACATGTTCACTTATTAGCTTTCCTGCTAATCTTGCAGAATGACCATATACAAGTGAGATAAGAAGTATCTAGAAAGGTGGAGCAAACAGAGCAGTACCAAGCGACGTGGAACATCATCAGTCAAGGTGGAAAATCATTGTATGAGGTGGAGCAGTACCAAATTATATGCAGCATCACCATCAGAGATACAGCACTACCAAACGAGCTGAAGGAGACAGAGCGAGATGAAACAATACAAAACAAGGTGGAGTAGAACATAGTGATATGGAGCATCACTGAGTGAGGTGGAGGAATACTACGTGATATGGAGCACCATCTAACGAGGAGCAGAACTGAGAGAGGTGGAGCAGAACAAAGCAAAATGGAGTAAAACTGAATGAGGTGTGGTAGTACTGAGCGAGACGGAGCAGAACCGAGTGAGGTGGGCAACATTTTTTTTACAGAGTGCATGTTCTTCAATCATTAGGTTCTCACCTTAATTATGCTGTGTGTGCCAGCATTACTGTATTAAACCTGAAACTTAAAACATCTATAGTTCTGATAACAGACACATAACAGGGGTCTCCTAGGAAAGGTATCCTTGAAGCAAGTACATTGGTCTCAACTCTAAACTTGCAGCTAAGGTGACTACATTTTCCATTAACACAGTCCTAAATAATGCCTCTTGACGTACTGAGAATAATCATAAAGCTGAACAAGCAGAAAGGCAGCTGAACTATTTTTGGGTGGTCAAGTTGCTTTCTTTTATAGACAAAATGATCTTGATATAGTAAACCATCGCAATGTCAGAGGAGCCCATCTGATAAAGGAGTCCCCAAGAATCAGTAGCCTGCAAATGTGCCTGAAGATGAGAACTGATTCCAAATCTCAAAAATGTTTCTACAGATAGTTTAGATTCCCCCTCCCCCTTGTGTATAATTTACCAATGCTGTTGGGGGATGAATTTTTTCTCGAAGAACTATCCTAAAACTTCAACAAAACTCCAGCGTAGAAACGTAGTTTCTCAATGTTCAATAATTATAATTAAATTTCTCTTGTCCAATTATGGTGCACTAGCAACTTCTACAAGTCTGTGCTAAATGTTACATTTCAAATTTTGTTCAAGTATTTACATTACTACAACATTTTGTGTGTTCTCTGTGCATTAAAACCTTGCTTTCATTATTTAATAATTAAAGCTAAATTTATTCATTCAAAACAATTAACCAAAAAATGAAAATATCCACTGTGAACAGCTAATGCCTTTTAGTCTATGAAGTCAACATGACAAACTTTGAATTTCCAAGATTGTTAATTCTTTAGAAACTCAGGTGCTGTGTTATGAGTCAGTTCGAACTTACATAGCCTAGTTATCATTTCTTATCAAGAACAAACACCTTGTAACAGTGACTTCAGCAGTGGCTTTTCACACGTACACTCCTTTTCCCCAGACACTTCAATTTCACATGTTTCGTGTGCACATATTTCACTCTTGTTAAGAGTGTACGGTATATAATTAACGCTGAAAACATAAATTGATTTCTACGCTTTTTTTGAAGCAAGTATATATAAATTACTCAATGGCAATCCTAGATAATGGTATTTGCCAACATAATGAGTAAATATTTATCCAGAATTACTAATTCGTTACTCGTGATCGCTAGCGCCGCAGTTAAATGCACGAGGTTCCGGCATCAGAGATTGTGCCTCAGAAGTTTATAACACTGGAAACAATTTTGTTTAAAACGTTGGTTAAAACTATTGTCTAGGATTGCTATTGTTTAATTTTCGCAAATTGGCTTCAAGAAACCTACAGTTATAGATTAATGCTTTACATACCACGCACTCTTGAGGTGGCCGCTTGGCTGGTACACAAAACTGTGTACAGCGTGTTCGGAGTTACATTTTTCTCAGAGACCAGTAAATGTGTGTCAACAATGTTACTATATAAAAAAAACTACTACTACTACTTGTGAAAAATGACTTTTTAAAGACTCCACTCACATTGGAAGCATTATTTTAAAGGCCTCAAACCTTTGCTAAAATCAGCTTTTTAGATGGTTGTTTCTCAAGATATATGAACAGGATTCATTCGAAACTGAGATCTACAAGTACATAGGATTTTGCTACACTGATCTGTTCAATAAAATTATATGTTTACCCCTTGAAGTCCCAGAGAAAAAGTTACCATGGGAACACTGCGCACTTATGACTTTGGGCACAGAGGCGATATCACAATACATGTGATGGCTGGCATCACTCTTAGTACCTAATCAATTTTCAAGACACACACCGTTTATCAGACAGCCGCCTTAATGACATCACAAAATGTTAGTGTTAATAGTTAATTATGGTACACTTTAAGTTCCAAATTAATTTAGGTTGGAAAGTTCATTGAATTCATTAGGTGTAGCTGTGTAACCTCAAAAACATGTTAAGTTTTTAACTTGATCAAATAAAACATGGTTGCCAATAGCCAAATGTGTAACTTCAAAAAAAAGTCTAAATCATCTCAAGTAACCACGGGCATGAAAATATAGAAACACTAATGAAAGCTGCAGTTAACTTCACATAAAAGTGTTAGAAACAGTACCCTAATTATTTTCAAAACAAATATTTATATAATCTTGGCTAGCTACTGAATTAAATAAATATGCTTAAAGGCAATAACTAGCGAAAATAAAATATTTTTTCGCTTCACAAAAATAAGCTACTTAGTAAAAAAATTTTCAAAACTTCTGTGTGACTATTTTTGCTCCCTTTCGCAAAAACAGTGTAAACAAGAACCAGTGGACTTTTAAGAACACCAGAACCCTAAGGTAGGAAAGATACTACAGTAAATACAAGAGTGTGTGTTTGTAAAGCTACGGACTAAACATTCCAAGGAAGCAACTACAGTATTATGACTAGTAGATTTAACTCTCAGCAAGGACAAGATTACACTCCTCAATGTAAAGAATTATACTAAATTCTATAACAGTTAAACAACACTGACATCTGGGTTTATAAAAAGAGACCTCTACTAAAGCCTGTTCACCGTGAATGACTTGCTATCTGTACGAGTTCAGAAGTTATCAGTCTGTCCTGGCTTCAAGAGGGAGTAGATCAGTACATCCGAGTGGCCCATTCTTGTCCTCTACCCCAAGCAATGTGCTGTTACTTCTGGACAAGAAAGAGGTAGCACAAGAGGAAAGCCATGTTACTCAGGTATATGCTTGCCAGGTTATTCAGGGTAGCCACCCATTGCAAACAAAGAAAATTCCCTAATTTTTCCCTGACAGAAAACAGAAAATTTTCCTGCTTTTCACAAGTATGAAAACAACAGTTTGGCATTATATTCAACACTTTTTCCAAAAAAAAAGTAAATATTTCAAGTCCTTTCTAACATTATTGTAAGTAAACTTGACAAAAATTCAGCAGAAATAACTACAAACTTGACGATGGAGTATAGTCACCTCTACACGACAGTAATTTTTTGAACATAAATGCTATAATGCTCTCAAAACTTCATTACATTCCTTCCTATGACTTTTGGGGAAGCTAAAAATGGACGAGGCAAAAATTTCTCCAATGGACCAAAAATTCCTTCAAATTTCCCAGATATTTCCAGGTAACCACAATTTCTCCGATAATTCAAGGTTTTCCAGGTGGGTGGCCACCCTGTTACTAAAATGATCAATCACAACACTTTGCAGAAATGCTGTGAAATATAATCGAACCCGCAAACAGTCTGCATTCAGCCTTTCACTGCACTGTCACAAAGTTGTTAACATAACTCTAAAGAGGAACATAGCTCATCAAAATATATGATGATTTTGCTCACAGTGAATGGGAGGAGAAACAAGGCTATTATAAATTGCAGAGAACTATGTACATATATCAGGAACTAAAATAGGTATTTTTGGATGCAAGAAAATCTATTATAATGGTTACGTCATTTTAAAATACGAAGATTTGAAGGGAGCAGATTTCTGTTGTAATTGTTGAGACTTATTTGGTTATGATAAAATAAATATATTTGATTATTAATCTCAACAGTAATTTCAATGTCTTGAACATGAGAATGTAAAAATTGTTTTATAATAAGGATCTAACAAAGAAAAAAGTACAGAGAATCTCAAACTGCAAACACAAAGCATTTGCAAATTGTTTGTTAGTTAAAGAAGTATAAATGAAAACTAGAAATCTGGGATCACAAATCTTATCCACTAGCCTATTAGCCAAGTACAGCAGCAGAATACACACAACAAAACATGGCTAACATAAACATTATTGACAGGCGTTGTTCCAAATATTTAAATACCAAGGCAGTATTTGCGATGGAAATAGGAGGGCATCACATTATTTTTTGGCGGAAAAAAAATATTACCCTGGGATTCACCAGAGCCAAAAGATGAGTAATTATTAAAATGTGAAGGCCGCAGCTGTATGTTTAAAACTGACCCAGTAACATCATATTGCCAAATACCTTTAGCACTGCAATATTGTCACCATACAGAATACATCATTAAAATAATGATGAAATCTTGAGATTAGTTACCATTTCAGTTGATATCCTGATTGCCACATTATATTTTTTAGACCAGTGTCAAGTCATATATTTAGTATGTACTGTAAAATGTAAACAGTGTGGAATGACCAAAACGCCTAAAAAATTAAGTTTTCTTAACAAGATGTTACTTTTCCCACGCAATTAAACCTGTGTTCTGATAGGTGTTACATATCTTGTGAGCCGTAAAATAATATTGAAGCAGCAATGTTCTCTCAGGTGAATGACCACTGGAAAGATGCCGTTATCAATTTTGCAAGCAGGACAAATAATACTATAAAAATTAATGACTTACATTGACAAACAAAAACTGGTGTTATATTCGACAATTCTAAGTTATACAACTATGGGTGGCAAACATTATTGACCGCAATAAGGCTTTAATTATGCAACTTAAAACTTAAATATCTGTAAACTGCTAGTTGTAAAGTTGCAAATGAACTTGTCTATAGGCGATTCGGAAAAAAATGAGCACTCTAAAAAACCTGATTAATTTATATTTTCTGCCAGTTTACATCTTTCCATTGAATGAAAACATTAATATTGCCACATGCTTTTATTTACATAAGGTCGTTCAATGTTTACAACTACATTAAACAGATCTGATACACTTTAACTACAATATCTACTCATTAAATGCACGGGGGCTGAATAGAAGATAAAATAAAACGTAATCTAAGTTATAAATACCTGCCAGATAACGTCTTTCAATACTGGTCGACTAATTGATACAACATGCACTATTGCCGTTATGAATCTCTTAAATGTGGGCATATTTTATTTGAAATTGTAACTCAAAACTGCTACTAAAATCACACATGACACATGCAAAGTCAAGAATTCAAATTTCATTCAGTTATATTGCCACGAACGACGACGCACTTAACAGAAACAATAAATAACATATTTTCTTAATTTGTGAAATAAAAAGTATGTTGTTTCTAGGCTGGCAAACGTAAAACATAATTTACAGAATACCGATGGTTTCACATCATTTGGCAATGATATTCACAGTATTAATAAATACTTTTGAATGCACGTATATGCACGGACAAACACACGCAAAAGATACAACTTGGTAAAGTGGTGAAAACCTAGCTCTGATGCCACCTTTCGGTGGAATTTTGAACTGTTTGAAGCGCGGAGCAACCGATAACGTGTAAGATGACCTTGAGGCCGGCGATAGTGTCACATTCTTCTGGCGCCAATTCAGTCTAATTATACTGTAAGTAGATATGTCAATAAGATCATAAAGAAATATTTTGAAGTATATTAAATACAGAGAGGTTGATTTCATCAGATGTTCTCTCACTAATGTTGTATTCAAATAGGAAAATACACGGAACTACATGCGATGAACCGCTACCAACCATACAAGCAGTAAAGTAACTCTTCATAAACATTGTTGCAGAAAGTTTTTAAAATAAATACTACTACTAAAAAAGTGTTCGATAGCTTTACCAATGAAAAGAAAACGTATAAAACTATGCTTCTCTATTTTTGTTTTTTAGACATCATACTTAGAAACAGGGATTCAGGGCACCTCAAAATGGCTAAAAACTGCTTCTTGAGGTTGCTGTCACATATAAAATACCAAGTATAATATTCAAAACAAAAATAGAGTATCACACACTGGAATTTACTATGCACTTTCCGTAAATAAAAAAGCAGGGCCGCCACATAGAGTCTGATCGAAAAAAGGCAACGACCAAAGTACTGCACGCCATTTTTGAACCCAGAGCATAAAGGCGATGCGAATGTTGATGCACGAGCCAATCTAGATTTTACCGCCAGCCTCTTTCCTTACCTCAAACGTTGCATGTGGCACCTGCTGTATAGGGTTCTTTGGGACTATTCCAGCAGGTCGAGCATGGTTATTTTCAACAGAGACGTCATAGCCATGACACTTTGTGTAGGTGACTGGTGTATCATGACAGCAGCATGAAAATGTGAGCACTGATCATGCTTTCATAAGCATCCTCTGTGTTATACCTACAAAAGCTCTAAGTTGAAAGTTTTCAGACGTTGGACAAACTGTCAGAAATATTGAGCCAAATAAAAACGAGTTTAAAACCTAAAATAAATCATTCAAGTAAAATACTTGTACAAATATAATGAGAATACCTGTTTTGTAATACTATCCTCATGTTATTCATTTGAATCATACTAATAATTTGATTGGAAGGTTCAGTTAGGTGTCCAAGTTTAGTATTTACTCCACAGAATGTGCTGCCATAAACAATGAAATAACTTACTGTCACAAGATTGTGCGTGCATACAAATGTAAACCAGAAATTGCCAACTAAAATGAATTATAACCTCACCCTTATTGTATATTAGGATCCGATAATGATAATTAAAACTATACCTGTATATTCTCTGTCTGTGATATTTTCTCGAGAAATTTAATGGAGTGTTAACTGCCACTCTGTGATATTAATAAGTTTTACTATACACGAATGTAATACTAAATTGCATCACAATGCAGATAGTGATAAAAATTAAATGTATTATGCTAACTTACTTGTAAAATAACTCTCCAAAAACACATAAATTTAGGTTTTGATGAAGATGACTATAAATAAAAGCATTATGAGACGCAAGGACTCACGTGATAAATATTGGTTGGCTGTAATTTCCTTAATATGTTCTATGCAAATAAAAAAAGTCTATGTTTTCTGTAAGCTACAATAAAAAAATTAATTAGGCCTATTTCAGTATATGTATGTCACTTTAACACCAAATAGTATAGAATATTCGCAGTGTTACGAAACTTATCTAGAAATTATTAATAACATAGGAATTAACATATTCAAGGTGTTGAAGGTTATTGAGTACGTAAATTACAACTTGCAGCACAATAAGACAGTGATTTTTGAAACATACACATTGAATTTCACTTTTTTGTCGTATGACGATGACAGCCTGAATGCGCTTTTCATATGAACGAAGAGCTTGTCACAGCGACGTCGCCCTGCAAATGACTTAAAACAAAATCATGCTTGCGAATTGTCTTACTGGTGACACGTCGTTCTTAATGGTTCGTATGACGGGCGAAAATGAGAACCATCTTCCGCCCACACAACACATTAATTTGTAAATGTTTGTTGGTATTTCACATTGTGGGCAATTGTGGCTTTCCTTGCTGGAATCGCAATAGAAACAAACAAATGGAATACCAAGACTTATTACATACGTATTTATTATTAATAAAAGCTTTACATCTTCCAGTTGAAAATACGACTATCACAACACTACTATCAATTTCTCTACAATCCAGGAGTGTGCAATGAAAGCAAGGGCTGCGAAACCCAAAGTAACAAAGTCACCAAACTAAGGTATCCAAAACAAAACCAGTTGCCACATTAAAGTGCCTCGTGATAATGTGCAACAAACATTTCCAACAGAATAGAGGCAGAGGTGGTCGAGTGGTAAGATCACTCGCGTCCCACCACTGCAATCTTGGTTTGATTCCCGGCGGGGCCACACCCCGGATTTTCACATGTGGGAATTGTGCCGGATGCTGCTGCTGATCGGCAGGTTTTCATTGGGATCTCCAGTTTCCCCGCCCATTCATTTTGGCTCTGCTCCATACTCACATCATGTCACCCCTCACCAGCGCTAAAGACCTCGAAGTTAAGTGCTGACCAAAATCTCTTTACTCACTCCAACAGAATACACGATGAAATAGTACGACCTAAAAATTAAACACATTCCAAGAAAAATGCTTATTTAGTAGCAAATCCTCTGTTATATGAGTAAGTGTAGATACACAGGCAGCTCTGGCCAAGGACACCTGTTTAGCCGTAGAGGTAACACATGGAAAGAACTAGCAGCTCAGTTTGCAAATTTCATTACTACCTTCTCCTGTCAATTTTGTGGCTGACAATGATAGCCTATGTGAATGTAAACTATTTTGTATTATAACTTTTCATCTAGTTAAATAAGTAATGAATTTAAAATGTTAAAAATAATGTGTTCTAAATACTACTCGCTGCCTTCTTTGTTGAACATGCATTCAAGTGGCTTATAAAAATTTTTGTGAAGGAGCCTGTGTTTTACAATTTATGAGTGTTTTTCTGTTTGTCTACTGGTGGCTAAGTATCCTGGTCCCGAGCAGGGTACACCTGATTACATCAAGCAAAGAGATTGAGTTCAATATTTAGGAATCTTGACAGCTGGTAGACTGTACGTGCACAAGTTTTAAAGTAATGTCTTCTCTATCAAGTAGATCGAGTAAGGTTTTCGTAAGCACCTTTAGACATTACTTCTGATTAAATTTTTGCCAAAAATTTATTTATGCACCCCTACATAATTTTGTATGTACTCCACAAGAGCTATGGCAGCAGAGCTGACCAGTCTGCGTATGTCATGTTATGTGTTATTTCTTGGACAACAGTATTATTGCGTGTACTTTTGTTTTACTGATGAAAATGTAATATGGATTAGTGGAGATCTGCAATTCTTAGCATCTATAAGAACATTATTACAACTTCATATTTCAAAGAAGAGCTAAAACTTGTGTTCGTAAACATATTTTGAAAATTAACAGAAACTTTTATGAGTACTCATGACAAAGCCTAGTGCACACAAGCATCTTTCTTGTACGAGAACGTGAGCACATTCCTGTTCACTTTGAATTGTGGCAAACTGTGTCGTGTGATTGGCCACCGAGCATACTCGTACCAGTATAGCCTGTATAGTACAAGTTTGCCTGTTTATGACATTTTCTTCTGATAAAAGATTCTTTCTGTTTGTGGCATTTCTCGTCTAAGAGTGTCTGTAAACACTACTGCAGAGACCCTGTTTTTCCAAGACATCAGGATGGTTCAACTCTTTTGCCGCGGGATAAAAGCTTTAATTGTACCCAACATAATGTAAACTTTAAAAAATAATAAAAAAATTGTAAATAGCATAATTTTTGGTGAGAAAACCATGTACCTAGTATTTACTGATTAATTTAATCTGGTGTTCGACTAAAGTCGCATGATGCAGTTAAACAATATTTTGTATATTTCACCATAATCGAATGTTGTAGCAAAAGAGTTAACGTTCCCAGCGAAGCTGCTTCGTATCTTTCTCAGACGAGAAACGTCAAAATCAGGCAAACTTACACTGTACTGGCCATACCAGCTAGTGCGGGATAGAGACAGTTCTAGTTTTCATTCTTCGTTGTACAAGTAGGTTAGAATGTAAACAATTTTTATGCGTGCACAGCAGTTTTTGAACGAAATAAAGTACTGGTATAATGAAATAAATAGTGTCTAGATAGACGAAAGAAGCTATTGAAAAAACATTGCAGGAACCTGCTTCACGTTATTTAAACAAACAAAATTATCTAAGCCTGCCACCAAGAATATTTCCATTTATATACTTTGTAACTTATTTTTGGTGCAGACACAACAAATATTGCTCAAAATACACTCAATATGATCCACAAATGAAGCTTTAAAATCTACACTGGTGTACACATTCTTGTCTAGAAAGCTGGCTAGAATGCTAGCTAGTGTTCCTTTCTTGTAAAAGTTTAAGTGAGTTAAAGTGGGTAAAAATTTCAATTTTATACTTGCATGGAATTGTGTTAAGTTTTAGATACGTTACTCGGGAGTACGTTTTCCTCGTACAAAAAATATAGCTCTTTTAGATTTCCCATATTGCAATTTCAAAATCAAAATTTTTATATCTTTACTTAAAAAAAACTTGAAAACCATTAAATGTAATGTGACGTAAAAAATCACATCAGAACTACATGACACTGTCTGCGACTTGATGCACATAAAAATATTTTACAAAAAATTTTTGTATTTAAAAAAATTAACAAATTTGCTTTTTTTTTTAAATATGCTTCAAGATGTAGACAGTGACATAGTTTTGATGTAACTCTGCTATTTAATTATGTTTACTGAGTAAAAATATGCCAATTTTGACTTTGAAATGTCATTGTGAGAAAACTGACTGAGCTATTTATTTTTCGTACGAGGAACATGTACCTACTCTCTAGCTTATGTCTACAAAACTAACCCTTACTTTATACAATATAAAATTATGATTCTTCCCCACTTGAACGTCCTTAATGCTCATTTCCACGTACAAAAAAAATTCTTTGTGCACCAGCCTTGACATTATAGCCATGTGAAATGTGATTCTTTCAGCAAAGTACTAAACTGTCTCATCCAGTCCTAGCTAACCCCATGGACAGACCAATATGGACGACAGATCTTGCCATGCTGCTTCTCCTGCAACAGGTGTTAGGACAGCTGCTTCTTCTTCTGTGATGGCAGCAGGTGTTACAGCACCTGCTGATGTAGTTGAACAATTAAGTCTGCTACAGTGTACCAAACAATTTTCCTTTTTTTTTTTTTTCAACAGTTGTTACAAAACTCAATTGAAATATGATAAAAACTATGAAATAGACTAAACTATTAGCCCATTTTGGTTTACTATTATAAACATTTTTTTTATATTTCAATGTTAAATATTACATCACAGCTTATGGTAAACATTAAAAATAATAATAAATACAATTGTAGGCTACAACAGCAACTAGTTATATTTTATAAACGAAAAAACTTAAAACAGTAAAATTTGAAAGAGGCCGTTAGTAAAGTTCCATGTTAATTTCGTTTCAAAACACTTGGCCCTGTAAATAGGACTCGAACTGACTTTAAAGTATCAAGGATATTACACAAGAAATTGGATAGTTTATCTGACTAGGAATCTAAGTGTAAACAAGGAATTAATTGAATGTGTAAGAACTAATGGACTTGCTAGTTATACTTATGAACTTTATTTTGTGGTAAAAATGACTGACCTTGACGCCGGCTGCAGGGCCAGCGTATGGGTTAAGCCCATAACGGCGCAAGTGTGTCCTTTTCTACCCACCCAAAAGCATTCTCAAACTCTCCCATAATTGTTCGCAACCCCAGTGTGTATGCATGCCAAATCATTTAGTGCGAAGTGTATTGTGTATCAAACAGCAGTGTACAGTATGTGCCGAAGGCCATCAAGGGTTATCATCATGTTCGCTATGTTTACTTTCATGTTTTCAGAAGACATTTATAAATGCATCATTCACTATCAGCAAAATATGTAACGTAATTTATTATGTAATTTAGTGTGTGCCATTTTCGTAAGGTATTAATATTAATATTTCACGCGCACGAGGTACCGAAAGAGTGTAAACCCCATAGCGAGGCAAGGAGCCCCTAGCGGTTGCCTTCCTCGTGGCAGTTCGTCATAGTCTTCTGGAGAGGTACGACACCTGTCCGTGTGCTCATCATCTTTTGTTTCACTGATTGTTAGTTTTCCATAGTCTCGTTAGTATACCGGTTCACCTTTGCTTAGCACACGTTACCAGATATTCCCCATTGCATTGCGCATCCGTTTAACCTAATAATTGTGACCATTTTTTGTATTTTTTAACTTAAACATCGCGTCGGCATTATCACTGCCACGTGGTTAGGGACTTTTGTATCGGGAGACATCGGCACTCATCCTTCACCATACGAGGTTCGTTTCGGTATTGTTTTATTCAGCATAAGTTTGCACACACATTGCTAGGGTTATTTTGTATTTGTGTAACATTTTAAGGGCGTAATTCATGTTTTCGCGACCGACCACGTGCAGTTTATGACACTGTCATTGTGTTCAGCATACATGTGAGCAGTACGTTGTAAATTCATTTCATTATCACGCACTCACGCAATTCATCTCGTTGAGAGCATCACTCTGTGTGCAGAGTGTTACGTGCCATTCACCCCACCACCGGCCTAGCATAGCTTGCCACAGTTTTCGCACTGTACCGCTAACATCACTTGTAGAGCCCTACCACACAACGTGCACGGGAACGGCTGCCTTGTGACACGTTAGTTAGGCACGTGCTCACCGCAACTCAACTCTCTACGCCAGCTTCCAAGTGAACCTGACGGTCCATCATAGTGGCTACCAGCCCCTCGCTGCTTAAGGAGGTGCACCTTCTGGTGTCGTAGACTCACCTCGTACACCAGCTCCACACTGATCACTCACCAACCACGTGCGATATACCAGCCGGTCGTAGTCACTACGCAGAGTTCACTATCACGTGCACTATCGCTGCTTTAGGGTTATTGTCACTGCAAAGGACGCATCACCACGTTTACCTCGCTGCGTGCGTAATTCAGACATTATTTTGGCACTATGTACCGTAAGCGTAATAAATCATCTGTAAGTGAAATACTGTTTACATAATTTCTAGATACCTAATATTGCCAGTATAAGCAACGTAAGTTATCAGGCGTACTGGGGGCCAACATCCAGTAAGTGTGTAGTTCTGATATAGTCAGTGTCATATGTGTTAATCCATTCAAGTGCTTTCACCACTCAATCACGCACATCGACGTGCCGCGCGATAAGGCCATGCCTGGTAGTTTTGCAA
>PNEQ01019878.1:17180-33330 GCA_003012365.1 Medauroidea extradentata
CATTGTTTTGTCACTAATACATCAAAGTTTCTATCTGAATTTTTCCGTTGCAATGAACACAATGGATTTTTAGATTCTTGCACCCAAAGTATCACATATTTTAGCATGAAAATGAGCCAAAATGGCACAAAATATTTTTTTTTACTGGCAAACGACTCATTTTTTTAAAAGCCTACGTATAATTGTGCATAGTATGACTTCACACGCTCTCAATTTTTTTCAACCCATTTGGTTGAAAACTTTTTGAGTTTATTGCACCAACGTGAAAAAAACTACCGGGCATGGCCTTAAGTGGCTTTCAATCACTCACATCAACGCGTCGGGTGGGATACCGAACACACCGAACAAACCACACCCTGAGGCCTAAGAGTCTCAAAGTGCAATACCTGGGGAGTATTGCTGGTGCCCTTCACTCACATCAACAGCGTAGTTCGCTATCCCGATCCCACCCGAGGTAGGCGTTAACGTTAGTAGAAATATTTGGAATAGCTAAGAAGTAAATCTATTTGAAAATATCACAGAGAATGAAAAATACTCCAAATTTCACTTGTATCATGTGTAGCAGTGCACAACATAGACGTAAGATCTAGTGTGCTTATTCATCTCATCAGCCAAAAAATTTCTACTACCGGATAAAAGTTTCCTTGGGAACTCTTATCGTAGGCATACTCAGTTGGGATTGAACGTGGAGGATAAAAAACCTATAAAGTTTTATCACATAAATTAATATTTAAATTATTAGACCCTAACTATATTGTATCTTATCTTATAATTAACATGTAAAGATTGTGTAATTATAGGGACTTGTATTTTTTCTTTTGTTATTGTTCTCATTTTTCTCTTTTTCTTATAGTGTTTGTAAGTCAATTGTATTTTTGCATTGTATATCTGTACCATTGACAACAACTATATCCAGGAACTTTTTTTTCTCTCAAAAATGGGATCTAGAAACGACACAGACCATTGTTTTGCAGCATTTGATGCAAATTAAGATACAATTAGTGACCTTTTTTGTAGGGGTCTCCAAGTTCCAGAGGGGCAACTACACCCCCCCGTGGCGCCCATGACAATGCCTGCTGCTAGCTTACTGTCCAGTACAACAAGAACATTAACTTATAATTAGCCTAATAAATTACTGGAACAAAAATTATTATAACACCACAGTCTTCATCCAAAAAATGCAAGTGCTGCTGCTCTGAATTCATATGAAAAATTAACTCTGTGTTACTCTAAACTAAGGTTAATTCTACTACAGGTTAGAAAGATCAATGTTAAAAGTTTGTCACAGGGAAAATCGAGCGCTGGTGTTGCTAATGGGTGCAAACTGACCAATCACAGAGGTTTCCTGAATTTTAACTTACATTAAGTTGATAATCTAAAATTTGAAATTGGTTTATTTTCATTTCAAAATTAAATTAATTCTGTCATTTCCAAGCCTATTTAAAATTAATTTTATTACAGTTTCATACTTTTATGGTCCACATGTGATTGCAGCGAAACTAGCGGCAGAAATTTTCCCTGCACCAAACTTTCCCATATAAAACACATTTTCTTTCTAACATGTAGTAGAATTAACATTACTCTAAACTTAAAATCTTTGCCAATTTATGGCCACATTCACACATTTCCCGAGGCTGCTAACATATAAGCTTAAACGACCAAGCTATAAACATATCTTAAATAGTAACATATGGTGTTAACCACATATAAAACTAATAGGTTATATATGCTAGTGGAAAAATGAATTAATACAGGTTAGGTGTATTCCTATCAAATGAGTTTAGTATCACAGATAACAAAAAGTTTTGCAACACTTCACAATCAGATTTCACATTGCAACAGACTCTGTTTTAACACTCCCATCTTTGTCCAGTTTATTTGTTAATCCAGACATGGATTTCTAAAAAATTTGTATGTATTTTCACCTCCAACATTTCCTGGATTGTAAGCTCACGACTCTGAAATCATAATTGTGTAAAATTTTACTACGAGGTACAGTAAAAGGGATTTATTTATTATGATTTTTTTAAACAGCTGAAAGTATGAAAGTTCATGAAATGGGCCTAATGCAAGAATATTTAAAATTATTGACAGTTCGCATAAGGTGCATGTGCACCCTTATTATCAATTAAAAAATATACTATTAGATAAAATAAATTTAAATATATTTTTCATTATTCTTAAAATGCAATCCTATGAAAAACCATTTTAAGACTTTATCTGTTTGTAAGATTAGACTAAACTGATCCAACATCTGTCGATAGGACACCAAATAAAATGATTCTGGAATAAATTTACTTCTGAATGTTACAATGTATGACCTATAGTAACATGTCATTCTGTTCTGACTGAATTTTTTGATCTTATGTCGTTTTTACATAGTTCCCATTAATTTTATATATACAGAATAAATTACTTTAGGGAATAATACTTGGTAAAATAAAAAAAATTGGAAGTAGGTGGCTACAGGCTGTTCTGAAATGACCTCTGCACTTTCACCGAAAGGGCTCGACAGGACAAGGTTCCATACTTTTGGATGCACCCTATGCCTTTCTTTATTGATCTGACAATTTCGCCACTTCATGCAAATTTCAGTTCAATCCTCTCCGAGACAGCAATAAACAGAATTGTGTTAGCGTTAATTATAATCCTAATTTCCTGCTCTTGTTAAGTATTACAAGGCCAGAGTACTAAAATGACAGAATATTTCCAACGCACCGAAAGTCCTGAAAAGACAAAGCCGAACAAGAGAAGCAACAGGGACACCAGGAGAGGAGAAAGCGTCACTTACTTTTAAAAGCTGCAGGACACACAGTCGGTTCATCTTCCCGGCGCGCGTACAGATCTGCTCGTGGGGTAAAACTGGCCTGACACAGGGCACCTGAATTAAACGATTAACAACGGAAAGATCACGTCAAAAACAGAAATTATACGTGTCGCCCGCCGCAGCCCTCACCGCCGCTCGGCCGCTCGCAGCTCGGCAGGCAGACGACGGTGGCGCGATCTGCGAAACGTCGAAGCAGATGCGGTAGCTCAGCTATGAGTCTTCTGTTTCCTCAATAATGGCGTTACATTGTGCCGTAAATCCAGTGGAAGTGCGTGCTTTTGTCGCCGCCGTTCACGCAGATTAATCGACGGAGCTGTGAGGTAACGTTACTAAACTATCTTGTACGGTATTGCATTGCTTCTGAACACAGGTTTTATTGAATCGCAGCGAGTTGTAGGCATGAAAACCGCGAGGAGCGATGGAGTCTGTCGGGAGGTGACCTTCTGTACATAGAGCTGTGTAGAGCATTTAGTTATTGTTTAGGTATACCTAAACAACGTTATTTACACTTCTGTAAGAGCCAGTATTTTTAATTCAATTTTTAAATACGATTATATGCACTAGTATAATCATATTCATGTGACAAGTAGTTTTGAGGGTGAACAGATGCAGTTGCCAGATGCTCTACTCTTTTTATTTTGGTTGAGCATGAAAATAAACTTTTTTTTACATTGCAGATGTGATTTAGATATAAATCAATATTTTTATTCATGTATTTACAAGGCATTGCATTCAGAAGTGACCATTATGTCACATTTAGTTAGATGCACTTACTTTCACTTCCTAAACCTGGTTTTGGATCTTTTTGAAAACAAAATTTAATGACTAGAGGTTTGTTTTCTCAGTAAGTATTTGTATCATAAGTTTTTGTTTGTAAATATAGTATGCATGAAAATATGGGAAGGATTCCTGTGCTGTTTGAGCAACAGAACATAGAATTAGCTTAGGTTTAAGCATGAATTTGTGGGATAGTAACTTATTATAATAGTAATAATTAATTTAGTAGGTATCACTGCATTAGCATTCTTCACAATCTAAATATTGAAATAACACTGTTGTATGGCTGATAGATGTACTCTGTTCTTTGTTCCAAGTTTGATATGCCGAACTTAACCGATGCATCAGGTTAACTATGTTTTAAAAACAGAAGGGCAAGGCCGTACTATGTAAAATTTGCTGGAATTTGTTATTGCTACGAATTTTTAAGTTTCATTCTGGCAAATCACATGGTAGGTTTACGTATTTTCCACTAGGAAAGTTCTAAGTTTATTAAGTAAGTAGGTCATGAATGCTCTGTACCACACATTTTATGTACAGTTTGCAACGCTGTGTAAGCAACCATTTTTGTTTTCTTGTTCACAGTTTGTAGAACACGCTATTGAGCTCTAAGCATAATTTGTTAGAATAGCTGGATTGTACCAGGTCTCATAGGTGGTAAAGTGTTTCTCATCTATGGCATGTCAGTTTTTTCTCTGCAATGAATAGAAAATATGTATGGGTGTCTTCTTAGATATGTATTTCATTTGCTTTGCTAATTTTTTGTGAAGTAGGTATAGATTAGTTGTTTGCACCAGCTTTGGTAGTTTGAAAGTTGATGAGAAACTTTTAGTAATAATTTTTACACTCGCAATTGGACTAACGTCCAGTTGCGAGCAAAATTCCCCTATCCCCACAGCACCAATCCCCTCCTAAACCTTCCAATCCCCCCTCCCCCTACAGTCACCAACTCCTTTCGCAGTGCATTCTGCTCCCTCACCATCCTTACCAGTATTGACTATCACAGTAATAATAGGTAGGCCTAGCCACTTTTTTTAGTTAAATGTTGAATGGTTTTGAAGTAGGCCTAAAATGTTTCAGGGTCCGCTAATAGTTTAATGACAAACTGTTTTCGTGTTATAGATGTTGACATTCTTTAGGACTTCAAAACTTCACCCATGAAACCACACACACTTCTTTCGTCATAGTTTTTATATAGAGTTTGTACTTAAATATTATTAGTAGTAAGTACTATGATTGAATTTTTGTAAGTGAGGAAGTGGTAACTGGGATGGAGCCAAAAATGTGTTATTGGCAGGGGAAACTAAGCTATGTAGGGCCTACCTTTGCAAATCACAATGAACAGTGTATCCACAAATCAGACTTAAGTTTTCAGATATT
Source organism: Medauroidea extradentata (assembly GCA_003012365.1). Classification (NCBI taxonomy): domain Eukaryota; kingdom Metazoa; phylum Arthropoda; class Insecta; order Phasmatodea; family Phasmatidae; genus Medauroidea; species Medauroidea extradentata. Next base: position 22,165 of record PNEQ01019878.1, read on the forward strand.
TTCAAGTAGGATCTATTGAGCATTAATCTTCCAAGATAAATATTTGACAAGCATTTTTATTTTGTGAACGTATGCCAGTTTCTATAATTCAAAACCTTTAAAATCTTTCTGTTTATAAATCAACAAAGAACTTTCAATTCCTAACTGAACTATTGGTATCTATTATATAAGATTGTTTGTATTTAGTGCACTCGTATACCATTCATCTGATTGCAATGAAACTTTAGTGTTGAATTTCGACCTGAAAATGTTTAGACTATCAATAAATTTGAAATGAGAAGCGGTGGGGGGGGGGGACAAAACAAGGTATAGAGGCTAAATGTGTGCCCAAAAGTGTTAGTGAAAATATACTTTAATGTGTGATTCTGCATGTACCTGCAAATATTTCTGCCAAAAAACTTGAAAAAAAGGGGTGGGAGTAAATCTGAGTAGAGGGTCAGAAATGGAATACTCAAAAATTTTGTTCAAGATTCTGATCATCTGCCTGCGAAGTTCTGCCAAATTAAATCATTTGTAGGGGTGGGGGTTCAAAACGGTGTATAGTAACAAAAAGTGGCACTAAAAAAATTTTGTGAAGAAAAAAACTTAGTGAGTTGTTGCGTGTTTGCCTGTTAAGATTCCTGCCAAAACTATTTTTAGAGGAACAGGTGTGCAAAATGAGAAAGTGTGGCAGAACGCGATACCCAAAACATTTAATGGATGTTGCAACACATGGCAGAACAGCTAGTTGTTAATATTTTAGTGGTTACAGAAAAAGAAAATAATTTGTTGTAATAATATTCACAGTTTAGCCCTGTGCTGTTGGTTGGCACCAAAATAATAATAATAAAAATCTACAAAATTAAAACTGTTATAAAATTTTTACATGTTCGAAACACTGCATTCACCATTACAAAAACACTTTATATACACTATATATATCCACACAAAATAATACTTTCTGTTGTTTGTTCAGTCTAATTGCAAAGAGGTGTGACACTCTGATTTAGCATTACCCGTTAGAATTTAATCTTGTGTTCTGCAGTTCCGTGTGTAAGTAACGTAACTGTTTGTGAAATTTATTAATTGTAATTGGTTCCCTATTTGACTGCACATAATTTGTTGTTTTCTTTTGACACAAGTGGAAAGATAGCCCAACATGTGGCATGCGTTTAACTGCATTTCTACCGCAGTAACAGCCACCTTTCTATTTCCACCTTGGTCATTTACACATGAGCCGCAGAAATGTATAGCTGTCTGTCCTTAGCGTGGACTCTGACATTTGTAAAACTCTTTCTTGTCATCCATCTTACTCCTTCCACGTACTGCCGCCAGTCGCAACTCCCAAGGTACAGTAAGTCCTCAATTTACATTTTAGTTCTGCTTTACGTTGTTTTAGATTAATGTTGCTAATGTTTGAGTATCCCTGTTCATTTTAAGTAGTGGCCTATTCAGAATGATGTTTACGATGTTCCCCACGTCTCTTGGTTTAGCCAAAATACCAGACATAAATTGAGGACTGAACAGTAGTTTTGCATTTTGTTTGTGCTTCGTGGTGTAAGATACTCGTGTGTCGCTCTATCTTATCATAAGTTATGACTGACACTTGCTGCTTTCCACGTGCCCACCCACCCACGTGCATAGCAGTTTCCCCTTCCCCTCTGTAGAGCGCGTTGCCTTTCAGTCGCTGCAATGACATCAGGCAGAGCATAAAATGTGCTGCTGTTTATTTTAGCATGCTATTAGGGTTTTCAACTCCTCCAGAGTTTAGCACCAAATCAACTGATATGGCAGATGTAAAGGGTGTAGCAAGATGTTAGGAACATTGAGATTATAATAAACATGGGCACGTCACAATCATTCATGTAAATATTAGGCCATAAATGAGGAATATTGGACACTATGCAGGTGCTGAATTGCACAATATAGTAGATTACTGTAGTAGTTTTATAAAAACTTATTTTGAAAGCTTGCAAACTGTTAATAGTGTTTTAATTGACTTGTAGCATATTTTCTCAAAGTGATGACACACTATGCTGAGCTGTGTTAGAAAATTAGTTTAAAAAATCATTTATACTTCTCCTGATGCGTATGCACAAAGTTCTGTAGATATCTAAGAAACATGACTTTTTAGTACCGGTAATCTTTAAAAATATCCCTAAATAAGGGCCTTTTGTGTATGCAAAACATGATGCACCGTTATCTGCTATAGCCTACATGAGTTTGTATCCTGTATATAGAGTTTTTTACAGTTAAAGATTTTTAATAAACCTTAGGGTAGAATAATTGGTGGGAAAACACTTGACACTTAAACTGCTTGCTTGGGTGTGCGGTGCGGTATAGCTCCCAGAAGTGCCTGGTCACCAGAGGCCTCTCCTAGACTGTGCTGCCTCACATTTGTTTCTCTGGAAGATTTTTTTTTCTCCCAATGCAACATATTACCTGAACTATTTGAAATTATTTATCTATGTGGTGATGTTTTTCCAAAATTGACCGTTCAAGATTTGATGAGAAAGCAACACACAGTAGCCTTTTCACAAGCGAGAAATGAGTAAAATAAATTGTCATTGATCATCCCAAAAAAGAGTAATTTTTCTGTTGTCATTGTACACTTAACAGATTGCAGGTGAAACCTTATCATGTGGATGTTGTTCGTAAATTTGGTTCAGCCTGATAAAGCTGATAAGGCTAAATGCTAAATGTGTACATACTGCCAGTGGCTTGTAGAGAATGTGTAGACAGGATTCCGTTTATTATTGGCGTCGCCTGAAACTTGCGACCTGTTCCCTGTGAATACACTGAACTCCATAGGTTGTTGTAGTGGCTTGAGGTTAGATACGCCTTCTCTCATGCACGTTGCAGCTGCACCCTCCCGATATTATTACAAGTCATTGTCCTGAGCGCAGCTAGGTTTGATCTGGCTGGAGGATTTTTTTAATTGAATAAAAGTGAATTTTCATAATTTACCACAAATCTTATCAAAATAATTCGCACCGTAGAATACTTATTTGCTGGTAAATTTTTACAAGTCTACAAATAAATTTTTATTTTCCAACTCCAAATAAAGTTGTGAATATAATTTATCAGCTCAATAGCTTAAAAAGTATGTATTGCAGCCATTAAATATCACCTATTTGGTAGTAGACTATTCACTAAATAAGGTATCCACACATTGGACCTGCGGAAAGCTTTTTATTCTGTGATTGGTTATAAAATGGCGGTGTGTAGCTTTCCAAGGCTAAGAGTTTAGGATTCACGTTAAATAGAAGTTATCCAATATTTATTTAAAATAATGCAATGCTGAAGCATACACATGATTTTTTTTGCGTAACTCCAGTAATTCAAAAAGTTTTCCATTATAAATTTTTGTGTAGGTAATTTTATATTAAGGACGTTGCGCCCGTAAAAATTCAAAATTTTATATTTGTGCCAAACACTGTTCAACTTTTACACATCAGATAACATGTCATTTCCCCCAAATAAAAAAAAATTAGGGCCCATAGTTTTAACATAAGAATCACCTATCAAAGTCGCAAAACGGTAGTTGCGGTGTAGCCAAAATAATAAAAACTAATTAACTTGCAGAAACAAGATAATTTATATTAATTCTTAATGATGTGAGCTACTTCAAGACACTTTTGTGAACACAAAGCGACACATTTTTTTATTTTAAAAAAATTGATGAAAATAAGTAAATTTTTGCATAACTTTAATGTCTCGTCGTTCTCACAAAAGGTAGTCACCAAAGTACATATTACTAGTCACTTAAAGTCTTTAGTTCCAGAACTTTAGCATTAATGACAGCAATATCTTTCCTGTAAGCAAAATCTGCTTGTCTGTCCAACACACTCAAATGCAGCGTCCACACACACATGCTCTCAGACCTCTTCCACTGCCCCACACACTGGTTGCTGCACTGCCACCACTCGTAGCATTGCTCCTTTACCGCTGTTGTTGCCTCAGCCTCCGTTGTTGCCATCACTGCTAAGATCGCTTCTCAGACACTCCATTGGGCAGCGGTGGCCGAATGATGACCAGACCATTTGCCTCCCGCCAATGTGATCCGGGTTCGATTCCCGGATTTTCACTTTTGGAAATCGTGCCGGACAATGTCGTTGGTCGGTGGGTTTTCTCGGGGATCTACAGTTTCCCCCACCCCTTCATTCAGGTGCTGCTCCGTACTCGCCTCATGTCACCCCTCACCAGCGCTAAAGACCTCAGTGTTAAGCGCTGACCAATATCTCTCACTCCAACACTCCACACGCACAGGCTAAATACCAACTGCCCTCTGATGTCACAGTCTGTTGTGGTAAACAAAGTTCATTGTCATAGGGATCTGTGTAGTTGTATGGAACATTTTTACTTACTACATTATTTTTGAGTAAACTAAGACTGTATAACTATATGTTAATTTGTGCAATCAGTCGTAGAAACTTTACATAAAAACATTTAGCTGCAGTGTTTTGTTTGTATTTCGATGATACTGTAGTGACAAATGTTATTACAAATGTATTATTATGTTAACCTCAATGGGTAGGGCCTACTGTAATCAAGTTGAAAAAAACTTTTATTTAATGATTATTTTAAAATAATGTGAGTGGTATAAAAAGGTTAGAAATTGGTTTTTGTAATAGACTTAGTTTGTAGTGTTTCTTAAGATGTCTGACCTCTCTGTGCTGCGTTTATAGTTCAGTTGTTTATTGCTGTAGCTTATGTAACCTTTATATCTACGGTTCTTGCATTAGTGATAATGAAATGTAAAAAATGCCATTGTATCAGTAACAGCCCAAGTCTTTTGTGTGTTTGTTAAAATTATTCACGTTAGAAGCAAGTGAATAGCCAATAATCTTTGACAAATAAGTCTATGCCATTTGTAGCTGTTGTCACATCAGATTCGAATAAGCTATAGAAGTCTTTTGAAATCCTCTACTTGAGGCACTATAATACTCAAACCCACAACTTATTATTATTCAAAGTTTTTGTCCCTGTCAACTCCTTTTTATAATGTGGTTTATTTATTCTCTGTTTCTCACAACAGACTGCAGCAACTCCACAGTCAGATTGGTAAACTACAAAGCTCCGCCTCATTTCAAGTTGTATTGGTGCTCATTCTGCTGCTGCAAGCTTTGTATGTGATTTCCAACACACCCAGAGGGTCTATTCTCTAACTTCACTTTTGGTAAAGATAGTCACTTTTGACTGTCTTTCGTGAGCGACAGCGATTAAGATGGTCATTCGTAACTGTCTTTATATCGTATTCTCTAATACCTCTCTTTACCAGAATTTCTATATACTTTGCAACACTGTAGGATGTGTTCAGAAAACCTCAATACGTCTTGTTAAATTATTTTTCTCCCCTTTCATAGCATGTTTTGAACTACTAATTACTTAAGTTTAGTTTAAATTATATAAATCATATTTGTTCCTCTTTGGAATTCCAATTTTAAACGTTATAACGTCATCTTATCTCTCTTGAAAAGGTAGTGTACTGCGCTTACAAGAGATGGCAGCACTGGCACTATGTTAGTATCTCCGGCCAAGAGATAGCAGCACGCGTGTTGTATTGAATTTGTGGTTTGCATCGGCATTAAAAGTTAATATAAACAGACATATAATTCCCCATACATGTTTCATTATTGAAGGAAAAATAAAATAATGTATTTCTGTCCTCTTCCAAGCAATATTTCAATCTGAGTTGTTCTCCAACGAGCATGGCCGTAGAACACAACCTAAATATGTCTGCCATTTTCATGAACTTTGTCTCGTAACACCACCCTAGAACCCTATCTTTATATAAAGAGAGTCACAAAGCTTTTGAAAGACAGTCACGATGCCATTTTTAGTTACAGAATACGAATTCTCATAATAAAGATAGTTACCCACCAACTATCTTTATATAAAGATCGAATAAGAGACTGAAAAGTTACATAATAGGCCCCCAGGTCATTGTCCCATTTTAGTGATGTCTGACAGCCTAGAAGGTTACAAGTTTTTGGGCTAGCTTCAGCAATTGTTTGGTTTCATGATCATGAAGGTCGTCTGTAATAGTATCATCTGATGTGCATTTCCCAACCAGTCATGTTGACTTCAGAGAAAGAGAAGCCAACCTTTTGTGTTGCTTGGGTAGGGAGGTGGCATGTCGTACATGTGATAGAGTGATGTTTCATAACAAAATGATGTACCTGTAACAATAAAGCTTTAAAAATTACATACGTACGAAGTCATTATACTATTTACAGCTGCCACCGTGTTATTGTAATGCGCTGTCCACAAAATGTCAGATAAATGTTCCCAAATGCTGTATTCATGAACCCTTTAGAGAGTAGTTTTATGCCATGTATGTTTAAAAATGTTTTTGGATTGCGAATAGTTTATTGTATTATCGAAATACCACTAGTGATGAGAATTAGATTTACACAGTCCATCTTGTAACTAAGTTACATAAAATTATATTCGTTAAACCCATTTTTTTTACCGCCTTTGCGGAGAAAGTATTGTAAGCAGTTTTACTATACCAGAAGTCACATAAGTTTAAAAATTTCTCCAGCCTTTTGCTTGTTGCAAATGTTACTTTTTAATAGCTTTTTTTAAATAATAAAATATACTAAATTAGTAACTTTACTTATTCTTTGGCTTAATTTTGCGAACAGGCATTGTTTAGTGTGAATATTTTAACTTCTACACATTTTTCACGTAAACTTCAGAGCACAATTTCCTCCTTGGATTATCGTTCTCGTGCCCTCTGAAAAGTATTTTTTTTTTCTTGCAATGCCATTGTCGTGTATTGAATATTCTTGTGGTACAACGTGGGAATTTTTGGTGAGCGTTTGAAGTTTCTGACACATGCAGTGTGTACATCTACATTTTATGTCACGTCGGTAAACATGAGCTTGATATTAATAATTTTATTGGACCTGGATTTTGTACGTTTACATTGTAGGACATTTTGTTAGTAACTTTGTTGCAGGTATTCAAATTAAAATTTTCATATTAATAGTGATAATGTTTCTATAATTTTATTTTTGTCCTTGCCTGTATTTATGACTTCACTGATAATCTTGGAATTGGTATTTATTTGGAGCTGTAGATGTTTGATTTGCCGAAAACATCCTCTAATCTTGCTGCTGTATTATTTTTCTTATAGATGTTAATTCAAATATCAAGGATATAATTTCACTGTGTTAAATTATTAATGTCGCGACCAAATTTGATAATATTATTTGTGCTAATGTTGGGAAATGAAAGTTGTTTAATGCACATTCTCTAGACATTCATAGGAGGTTTTCTTCCTATTGTACATGTTTAGTACTTCGAAGTGCCTGCTTCCGTACTCGTATCAAAACTCTTCCTTTCCTTGCAGATTATATTATCAGTAGCATAACATGTGTTTCATTCTTTTATTCTTTTTTTTTATGTTTTATATCTTATCTTGATTTTTTGTTCCTAACACACACACATTCACTCCATTTGTTTATCGCAGAAATTCTCTCTCCGTTTACTTTTTTTAGTACAATATTGGAATTTTTCTCTCTATGTCTTCTGTTTTTATAAATGTTAATATATTTAACAGCAATTTTTCCACACAAGTTCCTCATGTGTGTGTATATAAATATAGATGTGTGTGTGTGCATGCTTGCTTGCATGTCGTTGATTAGTATAAACACATTGTTTGCTTGTTTATGTACTGAAATGCCAGAGAATTTTGAATATACCTAGGTGTATGATACTGTATAGATTCATCTCAGAATATTATAACTGTATCAAGCCCTACACTTACTACTGTATGATTTCCACATGCCTCCCAGTTGAATTGTCTACAGTTTTGTATTGTTGAATACGTGTGTGTATGTATGTATGTATGTATGTGTTTCATGCAGTATGTTGTACGGCAGTTGTGGTATATTGTGGTATATGTATTAGTACGGTGTTGGTACCAGTGACAATATTAATGTTTTGTTTATTCAGTGATAGTATTAAGGTTTTATTCTATGGATGACATTAATTGTAGTATTAAAACTAGTAAAAGGTATTATTTGTAAAATGGAGCAAATAAAGCAGTGAGAATGTACACAATAGCAGTCTTGATACAGTCAGTAATATTCAGAACATCTTAATACGAGGCCAGCTGTGTGACTGAACGTTGATAGTGTTTATTCAGTGATAGTTAAATGGCTTTTGAAATATATGATAGTGCTTACAGTTGCAGATAACATTCACTAGCTACATATATGGTGAGTTGGGAGGAAAGGTACATGCTTTGAGGGGTGATAGTACTGGTGATTCTGAACAAAATGTGTCTAATAAACATATGCCCATTTCTTAACCATTTCAGAGAAACCGAATGAAAACATCTAGGAACGGGATAAGTGCAGGTGATAGGAAATCACGATACCTGACCTGTTATTGAATGTTTTGTTTACCTTTCCTCACAAAACGTGTTCAAACACTCCACCTCCAACTTCAATGCATTTTGCTGCTCTAATAGACAGCTGCTGTGTTGCTGATCTGAGCTCATTAGTACATTGCTTTGAGCACAAGCATGTTAAATATGAGCGAAATATTCCTCTCTTGTGTCCACCCTGCGCGTGTAGACTTCGCTTTTAAGCCAACCCCACACACAGTAATCCAATGAGGTAAGATCATGTGACCTCGGTGGCCAAGCAACACTATAGTACCCAATACTAGGGCAAGCACTGTAGGACTGAGACTGAGGTAAACAACTGCACCATGCTCAGAGTGCCACTGTGTGGAAATGAACAAAATTACTCACAACATAAGGTAACAGTAGCGTGATTTACCATCACCTGCACTTATCCCATTCCTTGTTGTTTTCACTCGGTTTCTCTGAAACGGTTACAAAAAGGGCATATGTTTATTAGAAACATTTTGTTCAGAATCACCAGTACTATCACCCCTCAAAGCGTGCACCTTTCCTCCTGAATTGTGCCCGAATCTCGTGGGAACAATTTCACAAATCCCTGCAACTCTAGCACAAGAGCGACACTCTGTGCTAGGCACAAGTTTCCTACCCACGCCTCTCCACTCACTTCATTAGGCGACGTACTTACTCGCTAACGGGACACAGGATTATCTACGACCATTACATAAGAAATATTACATTTTAACAAACTCACTTTTAATATCAATAAGGTTTACAAGGTTTTGAACAAAAGCCCTCAGGCTGATCACAAAACGTTGTGTGTCTGATAAGTCAAAGTGAAACATTACACCCGATTAACAAATACAAATAAATGGGGCTTCCGATCCCCTCGTGACCGAGACAGCACCGCATCGCCTAACGACGCAAAGAATTAGTGAAGGCTAAAGACAAACTCTAAGAAAAAAGGTTCTAAATATTAATAAGACTTACCAGAAACTAATAAATGAAAGCATGGTGCTGCGACTGCCACGAAGATCTCGGTAAACTCACTCGCTAGCAGGACGGAGGAAGCGTGACCCGCAACCGCTCAGGAAGGCACGCCTAGGCTCGGGAGAGAAGGGGCAAAAGGGGGGATGCACGAAGACGGCCGAACATTCACGAAGCTGCGGCAAGCGCGTCAGAGTCTATGCGGGAGGGGATAACGAGTTCATTGGCGGGCTAACACACGGCGCACTATTCAAAGTCACAAGCCGGTACAAAGTCTGTCCAGGAAAATCACAGTCTCATACTCTAAACAATCCTTTAGGACACATGGGGGTGAGCTGACCAGCTCAGAATCATCCTGTATTTTGTACTGTAATCACAACACGTCTGTGCATATGAGACCCCCTCCCACTCCCAAGGCTGTACAGCTCTTCATGGACAGGTCTGTAACATGGTGACAAACAGAATGGCTCGGGTGAATACCAGCAGACCTAGTAAACATTCTGTATCCGGGCTCGAGTAACAGCAAATAACACTACTGAACCAAACTGCATAGGAAACGTTTTTCTGTCGGCTACAGGTAGCAGAGAACATGTGACAATGTGTGCTGGAGAGTTTGTTTACATCTAGCACGTGCTGTTAGAGGTTTGTCTATATTCTGTAATGGAAACCATATTTGCCACAAATTTCATAACATGCATTTTAAATTATGTAAATTAAGAGCTACAACATTTTTGGAGGAATTTTTTTCTGTGTTTAGATGCAACAACAGGTAGGCCTACTGTAATTGTATAGAAAGGTTATCAAATGAAAACAAAGTAACATATTTTAGAAAAATCTTTTACAGATTCAAATTTTAAAGTACATTTTCAGTTTCATTTCTATATTTTTTGCATAAGTAATTTGGTAGTATATTCACAGAACATTCACTCTGCAGTTACCTTACAAATGACGAAGTGAAACAATTTATAAGCATGAAAGTAGTTATTTAGCTAAATTACTATGTCAAATAATAGGTTTGTAGTGGCATATTATTAACTGTTAATAATTTACAGTCTGACAATTTGTTATTAAAGCTTATATTTTGCCAGGATAACTGACGCAGTCTTTGGAAAGCCAGTACATATATCAGCTTATATTGATATTTAATGTCTCTTATTTATTTCACGTGAGAGTGGGTGGCGAATACATCCATGACGTTTTCTTGCGGTCATCTAGTCGAGAAACTACTGTGACTTTTTACTAAGCCTATGTGTTCAATGCTGTGAAGAGTTTACAAGTGCTCTGTGTCAAGCTGGTTCAAAATTAATTATTGAGTAAAGCAATGTCACATTCAAATAATTAAAATACATGTAGAAATATGAAACAAAAATACAATTTGACCAGTTAAAAAGGTTTCTCAGCTTTTTTTGACTCTGAGATCTTCTTTAAAAAAACGCAAATTTGTGAATGTATTAAAATGTGGAACCATTGGAAGGATGCACATTAGTTGAACATTTGTTACAATTATCTGATACACCAAATAAGACTTTATATATACAGATTAAGGTTTCCTTGCAGCCATTTAACATTGCATTAAATGACATGATTGAAACTTTTTTTTATATAAAGAAAAGCATAACGTAGTGACACTCTCTCTCGAGCGGGATGAGATCAATTTAATTTAGATGTTATATGAGATGTTAGGGTGGGCGCCAGCAATACTCCCCAGTATTACACTTCGAGACTCTTACACTCAGGGGGTGGTCTGTCCAGGTACTGTTAATGATCCCACTCGACGGTGTTACTGATTGTTTTATACTGATAGGTACATGAGCACTAGG
>PNEQ01019879.1:0-33229 GCA_003012365.1 Medauroidea extradentata
GCAACCAACTCCTCTATTGATGTTACTTTTTTGTGTAGGTCTACCACAGAATCCTATTCTCCCTTCACACTTTCCTTATCAGGGAGTGGCTTAATCAACCATGCTTCACATTGTGATATCGTTAGTCCTTTCTTCAAAACCTTCGGAGCAGTTTATTCTGCTATTCACTATAACCTTTCTTTACCTGTTGTTCATGTTCTTAAATTAGTCACTAACCTAACCTCTGTACATTTTTCTACTTTTCCAAATTTATCCATGAATGATTCTCTTATCAAGGAACTTGATTCCCTTTTAAACTCTCATCCTCGGGGAACTGACTTATCATGATGTCATTAATCTCCTTCATCCTCGTCCCTCACTACCCAATGATAACCTTAGTCTCATTTTTATAATTCTTGTAAGTTTTACTATATTATGTATAGTTTCTTTTGTGATATTTTGGTTGAAATCCAAATTTTGTATGACTGTTTCGAGTCATCCTCCTAGTAATCCCATTGCGCCAGAGAGATCTATTGTTGTGCCTTTATCTGTTGTTTCTTCTGCTTCTGCGGAAGCTTAAGAGATTAAAACTTTAATATTATTGTGTGTTATGTGTAATCCTTTAATCTTAGTGTTTTGTGTGAGGTGTGGCCTACTGTAGTGCCTGACCACCATGTACCGCCCCGTGTTCGGCTTTAGGGGAGGGAGTGTGTGCCGTTCTTTGGCACATGCTCGTTTGTTTGTTTTTATTTGTTTTGTCTAGTTCGTCTATTCGTAGTGGTAACTAGATAATTTTTTTTTATTTTAGCAAAGTTACTCCACCCTGGCACTGGTTATTTTTTAATCTTCGGTAAACTTGTAATAATACTAAACTGCTTATTATTTTATAAAGAAAATTTCAGGTAATTATTTATGTGCAGTTAAGGCAGTGTGGTATACTTATGAAACAGTTCTTGTGTAATACTTCTGACCAACTCTAATCATGATCTGATCATGTTTTGTATTCAAGTAAATTAAAACAAATTTTTTATTGGTAAAATTTAAATTAAAATACCATGTTTTGAATATTAAAACACGTGTGTTTTAAAATATTTTGTTAGGGAGATATTGTTCGATACTATCGAAATACTATTTTGGTAACATCAAGTAGCTACGACTCTATGCTGGCCTATAACCTCTAGGCATCCCTTTGTCTCGACCTTGTTGTCTCTTACACATCATGGTGTGAACATCAACCATACACTTAGTGTTCTTTATCCATTTATAATGTCGCAATCCGACAAGTTTTCCGCCTAGGGTGAGTTTATTCTTTCAATTCTTTATATTTTGCGCCCTAGTGTTACATTGTTTGTATGACGTTCTCTAAAAATTATATTTTGTTTGCTTGTTTAATGTAGCGGTCCCCGACACGCTGTTTCTTCTCTTTGCTATGTAGAAGGAAGCCTATCCAAATTTTGAGGGATTTGGCTTGTTTACATCTTCCGATGTAGAAGTAATTTTGTTTCTACTCGTCCTTTTGCTGTACCGTCATCGGTAGCCATGAGCGGGATGGAGATGTAACATCTTTCGGTGGTGGCATGAGTGTCCCCATGAAGGACAGCCAGGAAAGTCCAGCCAATATATTTATTTTCCTTCTCTCGTCCTGACTACTTGATGTGCACACAGCTCTAATTATTCTATTTGAGACTTTATTATTCGATCACAACCTGTGCAAAATTAATTGAACAACGAAAATTTAAAAATGTGTTAAAATAGGTAATATTAAAATGTAAGTTAATTAGTTAATTTTTGTGTTGGGGATCCCCTTGTTTAACTTAATTATGATATTATTAAGCCATACGTGCTTTTCTTGATTTGTTAATGTACTGTATTGGTTAATTTACATACACCGAATACTCATTGTGCAAAGAATTTATTGTTATCAAATCTACTGATCAAGGTATTAATTTTTTTTCTGAATTATTACAATTTTATTTACTAGACCTAACTCATTTCATAAAGTTTAATATACAGAGGCTCTCATGCTCCAAATTTAAAATTAAATTAATTGTTTGTATGGTATATTAAATTATCTTTAATGTGAAGTGTTGGGAAAAGGAGGCTCGGCCCTTTCTCTGATGTATAATAAGGAGGACCGATCAACAACATGTGTCCACGTTAGTACTGTTTTCCCCTTTCTTTGCTTGGCTGGCTTAGGAGCTGTCTTGATCGGTTTACCCTATTGGTTTACCCTTCCTTGACCTCCTAGGTTGGTTGGTAAAGTTTCGGGAAGTTCCACCCACCAGTACACTACAAGTATCCAATCAGATGTAAATACAATTTAAAGCCGTGTTGAATAACGTAACGCTAGATTTGCGCACTTGTTTGGGTGTGATAGTTTTCCATAAAAGAACATTGCATTGATTAAATGCATTAAAAATAATAGTAGTTATTTAGCTATTATGTTAAAATCGCGAGTTCTCCCTTCATAATTGTGCTGCATACCGCGAGATGGTTAAAACTGTCCCGAATACAAAACTATGGGTTACAACAAATACATGGTTTTTAATAAGTATGCATTTAATAAGTTATGCACCATGACATTCAAACCTCCAGCACCTCTTCACGTCCTAGGTCTTTGTAGATTTTACGAAGGACGATACCATGGCAGACATGCTGGGTTTTTTGAACATAAGTTGTACAAAGAAAATACACTACATGTTTCTCCATTGCCAGTGAAAATTATGCCGACTAATGTAATAAGAGTTAACTGCAATTTCATCAGTAGCTGTACGTATGTAATGTCCATGTGCAAGTTTCGGGGAATCTGTTGCAAAAGAGTTGTATAATGTGATTCTCTTTAATAAGTAGGAAACAAACTACTCTCCTCTCCATACCAAAAATTCGCTTTCATATCTTGACAGGTGTTAAAGTCCCTCAAACATGTTCCAAGCAAGTAAGTTAAATGGTTAATTTTTTAAAAATCTCGCTACGTATTTCTACTCTTCGAATACGTTAAGAGCTTTAATGATCTAGTGTTTTAGATCAAATACACGTTCGCGAAATTACTGTATACTAAGATTGCAAAGATATAAGAAAAAATATTTTCTCTGTAACATAAAGATCCATTGTTCTGACCCCGCCGACAGGTAGGAAGTGTTATTTTAGTAAAGTGTTTAATTTTGTTTAAAAAATATTATATAATTTCATTTTTCATAGCTGACTAACTTCTGTTTTCCCTGTAATTTTTTAGAATCGAATCACTTGTATTTCTTTAAAAGTACGTAATTTAAAAAAAAATATGTATAGCGTAACACATTTATACTGCTATTTAAACATTATTATTACAAAGATGTGATATTTATCATGCATATACAAGTATTGATAAATGTTAACAAAAATGTTTGTCTATAAGTTTGTGCGAAATGTTAAATTCTTCCATACTTTCTTCTTATTATTATTATTAAGTTCCCGATCGCAAAGTGGTAGAGTGTTTGGATTTAATCTAATGGTCCAGGGTTCTAATCCCTGTTGGTACGTAGTCTTTTTATTACAACTTTGTTCGATCTTGCAACTAACCTACCAGCTAATACTTTTTATAATGTACTATAATAAGTACTTTCGTACTGGTAATAATACTTGCATATGTATTCGTTATACACTGTGTGATGTTTGCTGTAACTCTACTGTTTCTGAAAATTACATTCAATAGCATCAATGATGCATTTTTCTTGTCTTCAGCAAATAAAATCAAAATATGACGGTTTATACTTTCTCGGTTACACGTCCTGGGTATCTTCTCCTTTAGCATTGAGTAAGTACTCGTTCTCTGAGACTTGTGTAAGGTTCTGATCAAAAAATAAAAATTTAGCTTGTTGGTATAAGTTCGTATAAATCACATTTGGTTGCCAATTCTGTTTAAATCTAATCTACTCACTCTGGGTACGATGTATTTAAAAATCTCTAGCCAACACTGACCACATGTAGTATTTTACGTTGATACTGTGTCGGTTGATAACTGCAAGTTTGCTTCAGAGATATCAGTACTCATTTGCATTGATGTAGGGGATACACTCTCACGAAATGTCAGTTCACACTTTTTCGCTAGTCTTTCCGTGATGTGGAATTGAGACGGATCACGAACTGATTACGTTGACTATGTAAATTACCAATTATATTAAAAGTAAAAAAATATCCTCGTTATAATTAATATTTTCAAAATATAAACACCCAACTCACAAGGCTGGAAGTTGCTACTACTATTCCCTGTCAACATTTATGTCTGCATAGGAGTCACAATACCGATATACGATATGTAAACTGAAATCACACACACACGCGTCTTATTGATTATATTGTTTATAAATCTAAAATAAACAAAAGTGTAATATACAAATATATTTACTCCAATTAACTGCTAACACCAGACAATCAGAGCAGAGCTACGATCAAAACATTGTCGAAGAATTTACAGCTGTTCCGTACCCCATAAGCATAATTTGCACCGTAGATAGACAAGACCGTAGCATAGGCGAATGTACCGCGCTGCAGTACAATAAATGATTTTACCATTGTGTTTGCAGATAGCCGTGATCGGGCCAGGTCTGCTACACGGCTGATGAATTCAACTGCCGTGCAGGGGAGGGTTATATTTATGCTTACCGCTTTAACAGTTATATTTTATGAGCCACATCTCAAACACAGCAGTCTTCTGGGTAGGTCTACATCCCCGACTACACCTTTCACGAGGCTGCGGAGGAAAAACTCATTAGAAAAACAGCGGGGAGCTGGAATAATTAAAAAAATGCGGCACTTTGGCCGCACTTGCCAAATGTTAGAAGGAAGAGAATAAATATCTTCACATGGCGCGACCCATATACCTGGTTTCATTCACCCCGCAGAGAAGTTGTTTAGAGGCAGAGAAGAAAGGGGGAAGAAAGGAATTATGGCCGGGGCCAGTGATGATTCTCGGTCCCCCACATCCCCCATCGCGTTTGTCTACGTGACGAAACTAAATTCGTCAAGGGATAAGAATCGATTAAAATTGCCTCCTTGTTCCCAAAAAAAGTGGATTCGTATAGTCCGAACTTTACATAATAGATGCGGAGGGACGATGTGAATTGCGATTTACCTGATTGCAAGCCAGACCGGGGTTAACTATAGTAGCACAAGGCTCGAGGTGATTAAAGATAACGCAGAGACTTCCTTTTGCGAGTAACTACGTAAGACTGTGACAGTTGAGGGAGACATATAGCGTATTGATCCCATATACTCGGATTCATTTCCACCATAAGGCAGACGGCGTGATTTAAGATTGTGAGATTGTATTCTGGTCCCAATGAGATAATTTCTCGAAAATATCTCGTGTTTCGTCTGTTACCCATAA
This sequence comes from Medauroidea extradentata, assembly GCA_003012365.1. Taxonomy (NCBI): domain Eukaryota; kingdom Metazoa; phylum Arthropoda; class Insecta; order Phasmatodea; family Phasmatidae; genus Medauroidea; species Medauroidea extradentata. The sequence continues at coordinate 5,345 of PNEQ01019879.1, forward strand.
ATATGATATCGTTTGTATTGACAATAGTCTTCCTTGTCCGTGATGGGTGGCTGCTGACCTCTGACCTGGACTTCTTTATTATTATTTTTTCTCCCCAGCAAACTGGCGATTCAGAACTTTACAACAGTCTGTAACCATGCCTTGATATTTATCAGTATAAAGTATTAATCACTATTTTCTGAAGCACGTAGTTTATTTCACGTCGACATATTGATAGTCAATCACGGCCGTTTAATAGGAAAATAATAATTCCTTTGGTAGCTTCATATGGTATGTTCCTTCTCTCTCCCTCTCTCTCTTTGTCTCGTGAAAAGTACTATTACATGATGTCATGTAAAGATGTAAAAATTTACTAAATAACTGTTTGAATTATCACTTTTTTTCTGAACTAAAAATTATACTTTGTTGATTTTATACTGATATAAAAAAATATTTTGCTACACATATTTATTCAAATTATTTTTTTCTCCAAACTGTTAGTCACCATAAACGTAAATTCGATTTTACAAAAAAAACTCGTTTACACAAATTGGTGCGATAAAAATATAAACTCGTATATGTAATGAACACAATATATGCATACATGACTTTTGCCTCTATGTACATCTACGCTGACAAGCCAAGAAATATTTTTTTACGACATCCACACTCTTGCAAAAAATATTTACGCCATATTTAATACATTCGGTTGACATTGTATATGTATGACTGGCAAGACATGTATTTGCAACAAGTTCGATACATTAGATATGACATTTTCGCAAAGCATGTTTGAAGAAGAAAGTATGGAAGAATTCAACATTTCGCACAAACTTATAGACATACATTTTAGTTGACCTTTATCAATACTTGTATATGCGTGATAAATATCACATCTTTATAATAATAATGTTTAAATAGCAGTATAAATGTGTTACGCTATACATATTTTTTTAAAATTACGTACTTTTAAAGAAATACAAGTAATTCGATTCTAAAAATTTAGAGGGAAAACAGAAGTTAGTCAGCTATGAAAAATGAAATTATATAATATTTCTTAAACAAAATTAAACACTTTACTAAAATAACACTTTCTACCTGTCGGCGGGGTCAGAACAAAGGATCTTTATGTTACAGAGAAAATAATTTTTCTTATATCTTTGTTATCTTAGATCATTAAAGCTCTTAACGTATTCGAAGAGTAGAAATACGTAGCGAGATTTTTAAAAAATAAACATTTAACTTACTTGCGATACTACTTCTTGGAACATGTTTGAGGGACTTTAACACCTGTCAAGATATGAAAGCGAATTTTTGGTATGGAGAGGAGAGTAGTTTGTTTCCTACTTATTAAAGAGAATCACATTATACAACTCTTTTGCAACAGATTACCCGAAACTTGCACATGGACATTACATACGTACAGCTACTGATGAAATTGCAGTTAAATCTTATTACATTAGTCGGCATAATGTTCATGGGCAATGGAGAAACATGTAGTGTATTTTCTTTGTATAACTTATGTTCAAAAAACCACCATGTCTGCCATGGTATCGTCCTTTGTAAAATCTACAAAGACCTAGGACGTGAAGAGGTGCTGGAGGTTTGAATGTCATGGTGAATAACTTATTAAAAGCATACTTATTAATAACCATGTATTTGTTGTAACCCATAGTTTTGTATTCGGCACAGTTTTAACCATCTCGCGGTATGCAGCACAATTATGAAGGGAGAACTCGCGATTTTAACATAATAGCTAAATAACTACTATTATTTTGACGTGTGCGCAACCGCCCACACAATTCCAGCGACCGTTCGCGGCCTTCTTATAGCGATACCAGCCAGGATGGCCAGCATCGTCGGTGGCTAGTTGAGCGTAAGGAACGCACCCTTGGGCTACCCCAAGCCAGCCAAGTCAACTGAGCAGGTTACATTAATGCGACATCCGCCCACGTGGTAGCTAACTGACCAAAACAGCTAATTACGCACGTAACAAGGAAACCACCACCACCGCAACGTGAAGCAGCAAGTAATTTGCAAGGGACATTGGTAGTTTCGTCAGGCATGACACCGTCGCGGATCACGAGGTGTGTACTCGCCGAAGCACGTGCAACCCTAACTTCCAGTGCGGGCGGAAGGCAAAGAAAACCCATATATCATAAAACACAGCATAATTTTAGAGAGTTAATGCAGCATTCAAACGTGTTTTTACTATGTTCCCAAAAATGTATGAGTAATAACGTTCAACGGCTCTAAATCACGGAGCGCGACCCAGGGTGACAACCTGGCAGAACTAATGACCGCCAAATGTGTTAACACACATTTTTTTCAAAGTAGCAGTATAGTTATTTTTATAGGGTATTATGTGTGCATGCAGTGTTTAATGTGCAAACAGTGTCAGCTCGGACTTTGAGAGACAGATTAACAAGATAACCGGAGCGGAAGCCACAAGTAAATAATTTCCCTCAGTGTATTTTCGGAGCATGTTTTCAGCCATTACTTTTATACTAAAGAGTTCACAGTGTTGTATGAATTTTTCATAATTTTACAGGGTGATATGTAATTTGCTTTGTAGCACAAGTTGCCTAAAGCGGCCACGCGCATAGTTTTGGCGGACACTCTCCTCGGCTTCGCGGGAGTGGTCGCCATTGCTCGTCAGTCTTGCTACGGGCGTGAGGGGGTGTGCCACGCGACGCGGCTGCTTCTGGACCTGCAACCGTTTCACCACTCGCGTACCTTCCATAGTCAATTGCTTTTATTTTTACCGGAACTTAGTCTAACGTAACGTATTTTCATCCAGGAGTAGCGCCACCCCCATCCCTGCGAGCTCATTCGCCCAGGGGTTTAAACGCAAAACGTAATTATTTGCATAGTCGTGCAGTGTTCAGTGCACGCTTTTCTGTGTTAGCCACCCACCGGCTATAGAAGAGGGGACCGCTTAAGGCACGTTGTGCAAATTTTTGGGTCAGTAACCCACCAATAAATCGGTGTTAAGTGTAACCCGGCATGAGTTATTTGGCCATGGCCAATTCAGGTCTTTAGGGAGCTAGACCCCTCAACCAGCCGCCTTTTCAGAATTTTAAACCACCATCATCTCGACGTGGAGGATCCAGGGGGAGCACGCCACAAGGGCGGCAGATCCACGGCCACCACCATCAGCAGCCGGCATTGCGAGAGGCGTAGTTGTCTCTCTCTATCACCCTCCCCTCTGCCCTCACCGCCAAACACGTCAATTTTTTAATGCATTTAATCAATGCAACGTTCTTTTATGGAAACCTATCACACCTAAACAAGTGCGCAAATCTAGCGTTACGTTATTCAACACGGCTTTAAATTGTATTTACATCTGATTGGATACTTGTGAGAGAAAATAGGTTCATGTAAGACCCCTGTCTTATCAGTATCTCAGCGACCAACATACGATTTGCATGTGATTATTTCTTGAAGACTAGGGTAAATACATAAAAACTGTATGCGAGATGCTTGTCAGTAACAAAATGTGTGTGTGCATGTGTGTGTGCATGTGTGTGTCAGTGTGTGCGAATGAGTGTGTGTGCTTGTGTGTGTGCGCATGAGTGTGTGTGCTTGTGTGTGTGCGCATGAGTGTGTGTGCTTGTGTGTGCATGAGTGCATGTGTGCACGTGTGTGCGCACATGTGCATGCATATGGGTGCGTGTGTGTGCGCGTGTGTGTGCGCGTGTGTGTGCGCGTGTGTGCGTGTGTGTGTGTGCATGTGTGTGCATGTGTGTGCGTGAGTGCATGTGCATGCACGTGTGTGTGTGCATGTTTGTACACGTGTGCGTGTGTGTGTGTGTTCCCACGATGCTCGACATCTCAAGTATTCTTATAGAAGCAAGTAAGCTCGTTAAATAATGTATAATATTAAAAGTAAAATCAAAATCTGAGATGCTACAAACTTACTCCCGTAGCTCGACTGGATACGTCAACTGTATTGAGTTCACCGCTTCACATATGAATATTTTTTTCTTCGTAAGTACTTGGAGAGACACGCAAACATATTAGATACAAGAAATGTGTTTCATGTTGTCGTTCTTTGCCTACATGTTTTGTAGTTTAAATTTGACATGCTAACTAAGTGAACGTGTTGGTACTAGAACCAAGATAAACCATTGTTGCGTGCCTTGTACCTGGAGGCCAGTGGTCGGCGGCTGTTTCGTAACACCTTGAGGGCTGGCCGATGATTCAAAGCCCGGGTGGCACATAGTGGGAATCCCGCCGAAACTACGTCATAGGTACCTGTCCCAACTGCGTCTTAACCCTTCGAGGGCGGCCGACGTGACTACAAGCACATCCGAAACGTGATGAAATATATATTTTTAGACCCCTGTAATGCGGGGAACACCCGACTGTCTGGGCTAGTATAAAAGCACAGAATCGGCACATTTGAAGAGAGTTCGCTATTGGTAGTGCTAGAGGAAGGTGCTACGCCTGTGGAGAGAGACTGGTGAAGACATCTTGGTGACGTCAAAGTCTACTGTGAGTCGGCAGGGGGCTACCTTCGGAGCAGTGTTTGGCGATACAAGAGGACTGCTGCGGCGGTCTGACTGGCGAAGAGGAGGTGCGCGACGGGAGTCGAACAGAAGACCTCAAGAGTGAAGACAGCGGTGCACTCGGGGTGCTGCGCAGCACATGGTGAGCCATCACCACTTCGGACTGATAAGGTTGCACATTGTCATTATTATAAATACTGTTGATTGGATATATCACTGAATTTTATTGTGATTTATAGTGTTAATTAATTGATGGTAGACTTTTCTTGTGCTTGAATTGTCAAAGTTAATTAACGTGTCTCTGACACAGGAGTAATTGTGTGCATAACTAATTGTGCTGTGAGAGTTCTAGTTGATTACTGTTTTGTGTATTTCGTAGCTTTGTGAGGTATTAAATCCAGTACTTAATTTAACTCTTTTATTTGTAATTATAAGACCTCTATCCCAAAGAACTCATGGGAATTGCCTACATATAAAGTTTATGTCTCAAACATGTAACACTATTATAATGGTTTCGAGATTCACATCTGTTGTTTACAATTGTACGTTACAATATATCAAATTTCCACAAGAAAAAAAAAGTTAATGAATAATTATTTTGTCAGATGGTTCAACTCTGGTTGAGTCTTCAATCATTGATAAATAGTGCTAAAATATTATTGCATATATCTGGAATCTCTTATTTGTAACTTTACTAGATAATTGTTTTATAAACTTACTAAAACTATTTCCATGTACGATACATGCTTACATGTCGAGTGCATTCCCCACAACTGATACTGTAAGTGTTCGACAACAACTAAACATGTATTTTTGCTTCATAAATTAGCCAATAAACTCAAGTGTAGTGTGCGTCCAGTTCATGGTTCTCGTGATCTCTATCGGGTAAAAGATCTGCTGATGTCCTTCTTAATAAAGTTGCGTGCAACGTCGCTGGTTTATGGTGCTTACGCATGTTCTAAGCCTTCTCTTGCCTGCATGATCGTAGTATTCTGATGTTGTTATACCAATCGATGTTCGAAGACTTTTGGATGGTTATGTAGGTGACCAGGGGATATAAGGAAACTGTAATAGTCTCAGTCGCTCAGTTGTTATTCAGTCTCGAAAGTGTAAACATATCCTCTTGCAGTGAAGATGGACAACATGCAGCGAAGTTGTTCTTATTGCAAGAAGCAGATTACGAAGATCAAAAACATACGTCAGCATGAAGAAGGTTATCTTCAGAATGTGAATCGTGTTGTGTACCATTGTGAAAAATGTAACACTCAGTTTAGTCGTCGCAGCAACTTAAAAAGGCATCAGAGTACATGTAAAAGCATCAATCCTCTACCTGTCCTGCAGTATCTGAAGAAAAGTTATTCCGTACCATCGGCGAAGACTTCCATGAAAAAATCAAGAGGACCGACAACTGCTACTAGACACTCTTACAACTACTGCGATCAGACGTTCGCATATGCTCACGATGCAAAGCGACATGGAATTAGCAAATGCAAGATGAACCCTTCCCATACTGCATTTCGTTGTGATAAGTGTTAACGAGTGTTTGCACGCACTGACAATCAACATAGGCATAAGGAAATATGTACTACTAATCATGACAATGTGATGCCTTGCGATGTAACTGAAACTAGCACTTCGGTGAATGCGGACGTAAGTGCTGTGTCAAGATATTCATGCCAATACTGTGACAAGGCTTTCAGTAAAAATTGCAATATACGACGACATGAGAGAACATGTACGAAGAAGATAATACGTGCCGCCACGGGACTCTGCAGCTTGACTCTGGGATGTTACAAGTGCGGTCGCCAGTTTCATACACGAGACAGTCAAGACGGATTCTGCTACAGTGAATACAACAAGCATGTAAAAATGTGTAAAGCTAAGGCTCTTACGCGTGTACATACATCAAACTTGCCAAATGCTAATGGATTTGCATTGAAGGAATCTGCTTTTCGGGGTACTATGAAGACATACATTGCAGAAAACATATTCGAAGGTACAGAAAACATTTGCTTATTTCTTGACAATATGAAAGCAAATCTAATACGTCAACTTACGACAGAAATGGAAAACAATGGTTCTTTGAAATATAATATATGGTTAGAGTGTGATTACACTAAACATGAGTCATGTCCGAATGAACAGTGCAAGAAACTTTCAAGACAACAAACGTACCTCTCTATAATTTAGATGACATCGAAAGCAGCATTGAAAATAGTATACAGAAAATCTGTCGTGAGGAAGAAGAAATGTCTATGAAGGGGTCAGGTTGGACACTAGCTGCCGTCAACCATCTACAACTGAGAACAAATGTGTTAGATCCACTACAGATCTCGTGCAAAAGGTTTTAAGGTACCCTACGCGGCTTGAGTCTGCAACCGTCGAGTTACTGTATCATGTATGTGAAAATAATAAATTTATGAAATAAACAATTTTAATTAACTGATAAAACTGTTATTTAAATGTACAATCCCCTTCCTCGTGGACGAATTATCAATCACGTTCCCCTGTCCCAGCGAGGGAAGGTAGGTATTAATTCGCTGTACCTGTGCGAAGCTTTCAGTCGGGCGTTGGCCATCGATGGAGATACACGTCTCGTCTCCTGCCTACGTGGATCGCTGATCCTTGATCTCAAACTGTAAGTACTAACATTCATTACAATTACCGCAACAGAGTAGTCATTCAAATGATGTAATGGTCAGATCACTCTCCTCTCCAGTAAAAGCGATATGAGTTCGATCCTTCGTCAGGGACTGGTCCCCCAAAAGTTTTGACATGGGCTGGTTGGATGGTTTTCTCGGGGTACTTACGTTTCGGCTCGTCCTGTTAATTCCAACATATCGTCATTGTAGTAGTAGGGTCTAATTACACACAAACATTCGATAGATGCTTATGGCTGTCCCCCGGCTACAAGTCTGCATGTAGGGGTAGGATACGGGTACCCTTCCTAAACGATATTAATTAATTTTACTGCCTAGCACATGCATTACTTCCCTACTTGTTGTCTTTCGCGATGTAGGTGAACGAGAATTTTATTCCTTGTGGAATTGTAAGCGGGGAACTAGTATGACGAGCCGTCGTCAATATATTTGCAGTGCACTGCAAGGCGAATAAATGTATGCATCTATTGAGCTTAGTTTTTTTAATTTACTTTTTCACCGGAGATGGAAGCCTGCACATGGAATGGAATTTTTATTGTTCATAGCTCTAGCAGCTGTTTAGTATGACTTAATGCTATTTTCTTTCTTAGAGAAAACTTAATGTTTCTAGAAGAGATATGTTGGGAAACTAGCTGCTGGTCAAATAAAGATGCGTAGTCGTCAAAGTATTTGCTAATGTGTCAGCGAACTTTTTCCTTGTTGACAGTAACCGCCTGTTTAACTAATGACGAATCAAGTGAAAAAACTTCCGAGATGTAATTGATTTCCTTGACGGCTCTTTGGTGTTTGAATACCTGTATGATGTCGACCTAATGTATGCCTCTAAAGACTATATTTTATTTGCTTTTATATTTCGGTGAAGTAATCATATACATAGCTTTAATTTATGTAATAAGTATTTAATCTCTAGTCCCTTCCCTTTTACTGAATTTCGCCCAATTCTTTTTGTGAAATTATAATGCTACTAAGTGTGATGAGATTATTGATATGGTTTTAATAGGCTTTTATTCCTAGAAAAATATATAAGCTCTATTAGTTCACTTGCTCTTCGCTTCTTGAAGACAATGATGCTGACTTGGAGCGACGTGCTGTGTAGAGATATATTATTTCTTCAGGCTGGAATTTCTACACATGTAAATAATAGTGACAGATTGTACAGTTGGTACAAGCAGTATCGTTTATTAGAAAGCTATGATTGGCCGTTTGATTTAATACTACAACCATACTTGTAGTTTATGCAAATATGTGAACAAAAGGATAGCTGAATTGTGTCAGGAGGGAGAGACATAGAGTGTAATACTGTAACCATGGTGAGACACTATCTCCGCGATTATGTTAATCGTGTAGAAGACGCCATTCTAACCAATTCAAAGTAGCTCTGTAAAGAAATAAAGTACGATGGGGAGATATATTCTTTTTAATCCTTCGTATGAATTATAGTATAAAAAACCCCATCGAACATTCCCCTTAAAGGCTTATTCTAGATAATTTATACCTTGCAAGAATTACAGAATAATGTCATTTTAGATAAAAAAAAACTTCCTGCTCGAATATGATAGAGCAAGAGAAACATGCGTATTCTGAACAATTTAATATCCATATAAATGATAAAACATGACCTTCTATAATGAAAAAATGGTAATTTTTATAAAAACTTATAGAGAATGAAGCAATTATTCTAGTCAGTTGAAATCTCTGAAGGAAAGAGACAGCATTACCTCCTAGTAGGAATGATGGCGACTATCATAAGTATGCTCATAATATATGTAAGGAATTTTCTAGTCATTACCCGAAGGAATAAAACAGCATGGTTTTTAAGAAGACAAGTAGACGACTGCAACGGAATGATAGAGCATTAGAAAATAATACGAATATTCTAGTAAGTTATATCCCTGAAGTATGATTTAGCATTGTCTAGACAAGATACCAACTACTGTAAGAATGACAGTGCATGCAAATAATATGAATATTCTTGTCAATTAAATCTCTGAAGAATTGGAGAGCCTTCTAGAAGGCAATATGATGACTGCCCCCAGAATGATAGACCATGAGAAAATAATACGAATATTCTAGTCAGTTAAATCTCCAAAGATTGAGAGAGTATAACCATCTAGAAGGTAAGATGGCTATTATAACAGTTGTACATAAAAATACATAAAGAATTTTCTAGTCTAAACTCGAAGGAAGGATAGATCAATACCTTTCAGAAGGCAAGATGGCGACTGCTCCGGAATGATACAGCATGAGAAAATAATACGAATGTTCTAGGCAATGAATGAAAGAGCATGGCTATCTGGAAGACAAGATAGTGACTTCCATGGCCTAACGAATTTTCTAGACCAATTCACAGAAGGAATGATACAGTATGACCATCTAGAAGACAAGATGGCGACTGGCTATCCAGAATGATAGAGCATTAAAAAGTAATGCGAATATTCTAGTCAAATCCTTGAAGAGTGATAGACTAGGCAAGATGGCGACCACAATAATAACTATACAGCTTAAAAAATAATAAGAATATTCTAGTAATTTAATTCCCCGAAGAATGAGAGAGCATGACAATCTAGAAGACAAGATGGTAACCACCATGACCTAACGAATATTCTAGACCAATTACCAGAAGGAATGATAGAGCATGACCTTCCAGAAGACAAGATGGTGGCTGTCCCAGAATGATAGAGCATGAAAAAGTTTTATTCTAGACAAGATGGCGACCACCATTAGAATGATATATCAAAATAATAAGAATATTCTAGTTATTTAAATCTAGAAGACAAGATGGTGACTGCCCCAGAATGATAGAGCACGAAAAAGTAATACGAATATGCTAGACAAGATGGCGACCACCATTAGAACGATATATCAAAATAATAAGAATATTCCAGTCATTTAAATCTAGAACACATGATGGCGACTGCCGTGGGCTAACGAATGTTCTAGACCAATTACCAGAAGGAATGATAGAGCATGACCTTCCAGAAGACAAGATGGCCACATCGACAAAATGGGGGCTTCCTGTGACATCCTCGAGCTGACTCGTGAAATTGAGTCAGTTTGCCGCTTTAAGCAGCCGGAGGGTCAAGGTCGATTTTGGGTCAATGACCCGGTGGATGGAGGGAAATTTGGGAAATTTTTAGGGAAAAAAGGGAAATTTTGAGTCAAACTGAGCAAGTTTTGAGGGGAAAAGGGAAATTTTGAGGGAAAATCCAAGATGGTGGCCGAGGCACCGAGCACCGACGCCCCGCGCCCCCAAAGTGCACCTACCAAACCTATCTACTCAATACATAAACATTTTCTCTACAAGCAATTTCTTTACTTGGATCCACTTAAATGCAAATCCTGTGTGCACCACAGTGTTTGGTAAACTATCTTTAAATAGAAATTCATAGTTTATTTTATTTTTATAACAACTAGAAGCTAATATTGATATTGCTTCAAGTAAGAAAAGAAAAATCTATACTTAAATTGTTCAGGCATGACTTCTGCTCTGGATAATTCAAACGTAGCAAACTGACGACACTGGGTGGGAAACGCAAAGATAGACTACGTAAAGCAAACGGTACAGACTCTCGCTGTTGATTAATTAACACAAAATGTAATTGCAGTAAAATAAATAATTTTCAATATATTATCGTAGTCTTACACACACCAAAGATTATACATAACAAAACAAAAAATGTAATATTAAAATTCATTAAACAGCAAAGACCACATAAAAATATTTAGGTTTAAACTTATCCAGTATCGACGGAGGAGTCTGTAGGAGATATGTTTGTGTTCCCAGTCACTTGTCATTAAGATGATTTAGTACTTGCCCTCTAAAGCTAATCTAAATATTACTAAAATGTAATTTTTTTTAAAGGCTTTGGTCCAGGTTATGCAATGTGTAGGTTCCTACACAAGTTATTTGATATAATTTTTTGTGAATTGTGAAGAAAACCTCCTGATAAAATGTACACTCCTAGTGAAAAAATCTCAGTATCATTTACTTTCCTTAATTGCCAGGAATGTAACTGTAAAATTAAAGTCAAAATATAATTCAGTCAAGTGTTAAATGTTTACAGTAACGCATACAGTTTCATATTACTGTAGGGAAAAAATTAATGCTTTTGTAGAGTTTGATAGTTTTGTTTATTTCCGTAATTTTTATTCACGCGTAAGAATTTTGTAACAAGTTAATAAATTATGACAGAGTTAGTATTTATAAGTTTAGAAATAAATATTTCAATATCTACTTGTATTGGTTAGTTATGTTGCTAATTTTGTGTTAAAAAATTGTATTAAAAGCTAGAGAGAGTAGGCCCTACATTAAAAAAGCCCTTGTTGTCAATATCACGTTGTCGTTTTCTGTCCTCACAAATTATCCTCTATTCTACATCTAGTCGTTATATGTTATTGATGCCGGGAACACAGTATTAGCTTGGTTTCCTCCCGTTTCACACAGCCAAGAGTCACACACAGCATGTACTTTGTCATGTTTACTCTGTATTCTTTAAGCGAAAAATTACAATATGGTATCATTTTGTGAACGCATCATACTAATACGTGAAATTTGCCAATGCTTCGATTTCAGTTACACGCCGAAAAAAATTCGAAGTGATAACTTAAAATTCAATAGTATTTTATATGTTTGTGAAATAAACAGTTATTTTTATTGCATTATTATTTCACCACTCACAAGCATTAGAGGTGTTACTGATTGTGTTAAGTTTAACATTACATTATTTTAAAGTTTTGTGTTTATAAATTTGCAGTTTGATAGTGTTTAAATTTATCAACTATAATGGTCCGTTGACGATCCGGATTTGAATAGAAGCCAAAAAATACATTCGAATATGTATTTGTGTCGAAATGTGCCTTCTATTTCAAAACAATTAAACTACGAACTAAACAATATAACATCTCAATAGTTAAAAATACCAACAGTTTTAAATGCTCTTGTAGGAAATTTGTAAAAAGGAGTGTCTTGCAGTCAGGCGAGCAACATCTTGTTCTCTGGCCTACCTCCTTGTATATCATGACCTCCTGATACAAAGTCAACGTTAATGGTTCGTTAAGGATGGAATGTATTCCTAAACAAGTGTTACAAAAGTTTGAATGTAGGCAACGACCCACACACCTTTATTTTTTTATTTAAACTTTTCCCTACATTCAGATACTCAAGCTGGGGGAATGATTTGGGCGGTGTCGCGGCAGCTTGTAAATAGAGCTCACGGTGAGTGGTCGATCAGGTAGCGATTTCTTGGCACTTAACCTGTGTGCGGGAGTGTCGGGGTAGCGACTTAGGCAATGGAGGCGACGAAACATCAAGAGACTAACGAGTCGCGGTGTGCAGTGATGAGGACTGAGCGACGACGGAAGAGTTTCACATAGTGTGGATAGTGCAGTTGCCTGTGTAAGGCTTAGGAGCAGGAAATACTATTGTCGGAATCAACGAGAAAGTTCTAGGACAAAATATTAAAGCTCAGTTTCAGTTGCCATGTTGAATATTATTATTTTTCACTTCTGTTATAATTTTCAGAAGAAATATTTTAAATCTAATTACTTTTATACTAAAAATTTTATCCCAAAATTCTATTTTCTTGGCGCCATTAATGTATAAAAAGGTCACAGTCAGTACGGAAAATTATGTCTATACAATTTTCGCTCTGATTGTGACATAATTATAAGTTAACAGCTAAATCGCAATGTGTGTACTGTAGTGCAAGGTAAATGAAATGTACGGTATAATCCAGTGGCTGCTCTAGGATTGTTGCCAGGGAGGGCACAATTAGCAGAGAACTGTATATGGTTGTGCGCTAGTTGACGCTACAGCCACTGACAAGCTGGTATGTAGGTGCCGCTTATTACTGACTGCTCACAACACAATAAGTAGCCAGTAGATAGTTCATGGTCATTGGCATACGGCGGCGTGTCACATGAGTTTACACTTCTCGGCAACTTGTGTCCTTCCTGCCAACAACCCTCAAGCCGTTACTGGTATAATCGCTGATTTAAAGTTTTTCTTGCAGAAAAATTAATAGAAAAAATTATTCAATATAGTGACAAACCGAGCCTCAAATAATTCTAGTTATAAGTGTTCAGTGCAATGTAGAATTAACGTGTCAAACACATTTTAAGTGTAATAATTAATAATATATTGTCTGCAAATTATTATTGTAAGTTATGTAAATTATTTTGGTAAAATTTGAAACAATCTAGTAAACTTCATGTAATCCCTTAATTTAATATTATCAGCACACTTTTCGTATCAAACCTGGCTGCATTTAAAACCGTCACTTGAAATTATTATTTTGTCTCATAAGGTGACCAATCAACCAGCGAGTAAATTTGTTGTATGTAAGGTCGCTCTGTTCCCGGCGAGGAACCCAGCAAAGAGAAAGTTACTTTTAACCATCGCAAATTATGTCCAGAAACATGGTCCGTGACTGATCCAGACAGGGGATGCATAGGGCCTTGGACCCATCTCGAGACTCCTCCAAAAATATAAAATTAAATAAATGCCCAGTAAAACATTGGAAAAAATTACTTCACACTTTTCCTAGAACTTTATAAAATACAACACAGCATTAACAGCACAGTCATGCGCTGAAACAATATGGAAGCAGAAGCTTAAAAATGTACCTAATTTATTTTATATCAGTACAAAGGTATTCTCCTTTAAAGCATAACTTATCCCCCCAAAAATTACTATTTATTAAAGGGATAGTTTCGAGCCGCGACTATCTGGCTGAGCGGTGTAGTAAGATACATTGGCGGCAGAGCTAAGAGACCTCCGTGTGCTCTGTATGGCTCGTGTTACCTTGTGTGGCGCCACAACAACCTGCACGCCACTACTATCATGCGAGCAGCGTAAGCTGATATAGCCGCGGTAAGAGTGATGAGGTTCGGCGTGCACTGTGCTGCTCTTGTAATCCTTTCGCACATGCGACAGCGGCCAACTGCGTGTCTATCTCGGGCGACAGCAGTTATCATGGCCTAGAGTATTCCTGTGTGTGCTCTATTTTGCAGGATGGTCCTTTACCTAGATACGACTTCCTTCTAGAAGCTTTGAGATATAGAGATTTGCCGAGAGAATTCGAGACTTTAGAGTAAGAGTATAAAATAAAGCTACAGCAGAAACAGGAGAGTTTTAGACCGGCAGGTGTGTGATGTGAGTTGAAGTGATAGTGAGGAGTGGCAAGAAGTATCGGGTTGCGAAGGACATTCTGGGCAACAAGACGTTCATCGGTGCTCGTGCTTGGACAGTGGGTCCACCATTTGTAAATGGTGAGAGTTAGATTTCAATGACAGAGAACTTGTATACAGCTATGTGATATTATTCAGATTATAGACCTTGACATAAGTAGTATAGTTATTTGTGAGTTTTGCTGTTTTGTTTTACAGTAATTACTCATTAGTGATATAAAGAGATTATTTTGGTGTAGATAACTGGAAATAAATTACATTAGATTTATTAATTCTTTTTTTTTTTACCAAAGACCTCCATCCCTCTGTGTACTAAGCCCCATCTTGTAACACTGGTGTCAGAATTGGGATGGAGGCACTTATTTCAATTTAATTATAATTGTTTAAATATTAAAATTAAGTGTACATTATTATATATTCAAAGAAACTTTTTGGGATTTCTTAGGTAAGAAGTTTTATGTTATAAGTATATGCTTACAAGAAAAATGGTTAGTGAGTTACAAGAATTGCGAGCTCTAATAGAGGGACTGAGTAGCCAAATACCTAGCCAAATACATGTTGTAAATACAAAACTTGGAGAGTGTTTATGAAAATGTACACAAGAAAATAGACAGTGTTAATGAGAATGTATACACGAAAATATACGGTGTTAACAAGAATGTAGACAAGAAAATAGAAGGAATAATTGAACTAGTGCATACAAAAATAAGGTATGTGGATAAGAAATTTTAAATTTTTTCTTAAATGGTGGACCTTAAAATTGACGATGTCAGCGAATTGATGGACCATAAAACTGACAGTGTTAATGAAAATGTCAAAAATAAAATCGTAAGTGTGAATGACAATCTGCGCAAAAAGAGGCGAGCGTCTTTAGGATGAAATGGGAGGAATTTCTACTGTGACATGCAGGTGGTCAGCTATCGGTGTGTCGGGATAGCAGCTTGACGAAGCTAGAACCAAGACACGAGAGCAGCAACAGAAAGTACTCTGCGATATCCAGATCGGTGGCAGGAGTATCACAACACATGAAATCAGATTGGTTACCATGCCTGGGGGTGTAAAAGGGGTTACAATAAAACCTGCTCCTTATGATTATCAAACTCCATGGCGTGAATATCAGCACCAATATGAGATTGTTGCAACCCTGAATGGTTTGACAGAATATCAATGTGCCTACTATCTGACAGCAGTGTTGAGAGGTTCTGCACTCAGTATATTTCAATCTCTGCCCAAACGATATCGGATGGAATGTTCTACTTTAGTCTCTGTTCTGGAGTTGCGCTTCGGGGACCACTATTTGCAACATGCCCAACTTCGAAGCCGCAGCCAGCGACGTGGGGAGTCACTTCAGGAACTTTGGCAGGACATTGTGAGACTAGCACATCTGTCAATCGAAGGGTGTCCAGAGGAGGCGCGAAATGTGCTTGCTATTGGATTCTTCGTTGATGCCATTGCTGATATGGAGGAATGACAAGCAGTACACCTGGCAGCACCTCATACCATGCAAAATGCTCTTGTCTGTGCACTGTAAGTTGAGTCAGCATATCAAGTGTCAGCGAATCGGCGTGCGGTGTGAATCGCGAAAGTGACGAGCAATGAAGAGGAAAACAGCATCGAGAATATCCTGAAGGATATTAAAATAGCAATCAATGTCATTTCCATCAGAGTTGGTGCTTTGGAGCACCGCCCTCCACTAGAGAAGCAGCCAAAGTGCTGGGAGTGTTGACGACCTGAACACCTGAGAGCCCGATGCCGACAGTACCAGGACCGAGAGCCAGGTGAGACCAACTCATCAGCTCAAAATTCGGGAAACATGTAAACAGTGGTCTTGAGGGTCGAAGGTCGGTGATTTCTGGAGGTATGGCCCCACAATTCCTTCAAGTTTGTTTGGTGAAACAGGAAGTTGATGCATTGCTGGTAGATGGCAGCCTGGGTGATGTGCCCTGTTAGATGGTCGTAGATACATGGGCGTCCATTACTCTTGTCCGGCCAGACATCACAGGGCCAGTTCTCCAACAATTTCATGATCGAAACATCGGACAGCGCCTGTAAACTACTGTAACTGCTGAGAAAACACCAGTGAAAGTAAGGAGACATGTGTAACTAAGTTGGGTGATCTTAGTTACAACATGAAGTCTACATAGCAGATATTGCAGCTGCGTGTTCATAGGGACTAGATGTACTGTACAAATTAGGATGCTGCATTGACTCTCGGCTGGGGGTCTTGATGGTAGGTTAAACAGAGTTGGTACTGATACCACGACCTGAATTATCTTCACCAGTCAGCTGTCCAGTATTTTCTTGTCAGACCACTGTGTTTCCAGCTTCTAGTAAAATTGTAATACCAGGGCACTGTGCAGGGACATTTATGAGGTGCTTAGGCTTAATTGAGCCTGATGCAAAAGCAAGTAACCTTCCTGATGGAGTACTTATAGCAAGCACTTTGGTTTTATCAAGCTTACATAATCTCCCTATTAGAATGATTAACTTGACTGACAAGGCAAATCGTCTTGAGGAGGGGGCCGCGATTGGGTTGTATAAGCAGGTTTGCAGATAAACACATCTGAGTCTAAGGTTTTGAAAGAGGACCTCGTAAAGCATCCTCTGCCAGAACCCCTTACAGAAGTCCTCAAGAGGACAAAGGAAAACCTGGACTGGAGACTAGCGAAGGCTGTGGCAGAACTCTTAAAGAAGACTCAAAATAATTTTTCATGTGGTTCAAATGATCTGTTGTATGCCACCATATTGATACAGGAGTAGCCAGCCTACCAAGCAACCCCCTAGACGTCTGCCTGTAGCTTCACATGAGGTTGTTCATAGCATTCTGCAAGAAATGAAGGATCTAAATGTTATAATAGAACCATCGAGCAGCCCATGGCCATCTCTGGTTGTGTTGGTCAAGAAGAAAGACAGTTACACAAGATTTTGTGTGGATTACCAGTGGCAGGATAATGTGATCAAGTAAGAATCGTACCCACTTACTCGGATAGATGACACACTGCATAGCCTTGCTGGATTCCAATGGTTCTCAACCTTGGACATGAAAAGTGGTTACTGGCAATGTGAAGTGGCCCTAGAAAATAGAGAGAAAACTGCTTTTTCTGTTCAAGGAAAAAGAACTTAGCAATTCAGGGTCATGCCTTTTCGGCTTTGCAATTCTCCAGATATATTTGAACTTCATATGAAAATAAATTTGTCTGGTTTATTTAGACGATATTATGGTCACAGGGACGACATTCGAAGAACATCTGGTATGTCTTGAGTTAGTGCTTCAAAAGGTAACAGCAGCTAATTTGAATCTAGTTCCCACAAAATGAAATATGTTCCAAAGTATAATGGAATTCCTGCGACATGTAGATTCGGCAGAAGAGATAGAAACAGATCCAGAGAAGACGAAGGCGATCAGAGACTGGCCACAGCTAACTGATCAGACTCAATTAAGAAGTTTTCTGTCTCTGAGTGCTTTTTACCAGCATTTTGATCATGAGTTTGCCATAATGACAAAGCCATCACATGAGTTAACTGCAACTAAAAGAAAGTTTCTCTGGACCCCCGAGTGTGAATCCTCATTTAGTAAATTAAATGAAATTTTGTATTCACCTCCTGCCCTTGGCTATCCTAGCAGTGATGGCGAGTTCCTTTTAGACACAGATGCGAACAATGGGGGGATTGGTGCTGTGTTGTCACAGATCCAGCTTTGGAAAGGGAGGCCATTAGAGTATTTTAGCAAATTTGTTACATATCCCCGAAATAAACTACTATGTAAGGGAGCTACTGGCAATGGTTAAGTCTCTTTCATACTTTCACCATTACGTATATGGAATTTATTTTATTCTACAAACAGATCATGTATCATAAAATTGGTTACTGAACTTCAGAAACCCAGAGGGACATATAGCTAGGTGGATGCAGCACTTCAGAGAGTATGATTTTGAAATACAGAACAGACCTGGTCATTTACTCAAACCAGTGTTCTTTCATTGTAAGCACCAAGAAGGGAAGACTGGCAAGACAGCAACTGCTCGAAAAACAAAAATTCACAATTGACAATGTACCTTCTCCAAGTGATGAAAGGATTGGCGAATATCAGAGAATGGACTCTGCTCTTAGACCAATACTAGAATGGAATGAAAAGTGCAAGTACCCAGAGTGGGCTGAGCTATCTGAACAAAGTGTTTCAACCAACGCATACTGGGCATAATGAGATTCTCCAGCTTTGAGAAATTGTGTGCTGTATCGGAACTGGGAAAGTGCCGATGGCACAGAAACATGCCTGCAGCTAGTACTCCCAGAAGTTAGAGTTCCAGAGGTGCTGAAGGAACTTAATAGGTCTGCAGCCAGAGGACATTTTGGAATGAATAATATTCTCAACAAAGTAAGATTGCGATACTATTGGCTATATTGCAGGGATGATGTTTAGAGTAGTTGCAGAGCATGTAATGCCTGTACTGCAAGGAAGGGACCAATAACTAGAGGACTTGGTAATTTTAAGTAGTACATTGCTGGAGCCCCATTTGAGAGGATGGCAGTAGATATTTTGTGTCCCATGCCAGTGACTGAGAGAAAGAATCGGTACCAATTGGTGGCACAAGACAACTTAACCAAGTAGCCTGACGTCATACCAATAACTGATCAAACAGCTAGCACTGTGGCCAATGCTATAGTAGAGCATATATTCTCAAGGTTTGGAGTACCACTCAAACTTTACTCCGACCAGGGCCGCACCTTTGAAGCCAAGTTAATTCAGGAGCTGACCAAAATTCTCGGAATGAAGAAGACACGGACTACACCTTTACATCTTTAGTCAGATGGGATGGTCGAGTGGTTAATCTGTACCTTGGAACGGTATCTGTCCGTTTTTGTAGCTGACAATCAAAAGGATTGGGAATCCAAGGTGCCCGTTATCCTTGCATACTGTTCTGCTGTCCATTCAGTCACAAGGTTAACACCTTTGAAGATGGTGTAAGGGAGAGAGCTTCATCTTCCAAGTGATCTGCTATTTCGAAGACCAACGGATGTAGAGCAGCCTGGTTCACCGACAGTGTATGCCTATAAACAGTGTCGCAAATTGGGCAGAACCAATGACTTTCCTTGGCAACATTTAAGGGTCAACAGAGACTGGATTAAAACAGGTTATGACCGGAGGGGGCCTGAAGAGAAGTTTCAAGAAGGGCAGCTGGTGTGGCTGTATAACCCGCAACGACAAAAAGGATACTGTCCGAAACTACAGATATTCTGGTAAGGCCCTTACCGGATTGTCAAGATATATAACGTGGTTTACCCGATTGTTCGCAAGGGCTCTCGTCGAAAAATCCCAAGGTTGTGCATATAGACAGAATGGCTTACTATGATGGACCAGATACTGTTATGTCTACTCGGGACAAACAGAATTAAGGAGGGGGCAGTGTTGCGAGCTGCGACTATCTGGCTGAGCTGTGTAATAAGATACATCGATGGCAGAGCTAAAAGACATCCATGTGCTCTGTACGGCTCGTGTAACATTGTGTGGTGCCACAGAAACCACCTGCACACCGCAACTATCATACGAGCAGCATAAGCTGTTACAGCCGTGGTAAGAGTAAAGAGGTTTGGATTGCACTGCGCTGCTTGTGTTACCCTTTTATGATGTGCGGCAGCAGCCACCTGTATGTCTATCTCGGGCGAATGCAGTTATCATTGTCTAGAGTATTCTTGTGCGAGCTCTATTTTGCAGGATGGTGCTTGACCCAGATACGATCTCCTTGTAGGAGCTTCGAGATAACGACTTGCCGAGAGAATTCGAGTGTTCAGCATAAGCATGTAAAAGAGAGCTTTGGTGGAGACAGGAGAATTTTGGACTGGTAGGTATCTGGTGTGAGTTGAAGTGACAGTGACAAGTGGCGAGAAGTGTTCGAGGGCGTCCAGCGAGGTTAATTGCGGTAAGTAGCATGACGAAGGAGATTTTGGGCTACAAAAGGTTCGTCGGTGCTCATTCCAGGACAGTGGGTCCACCATTTGTAAAGAGACATAGAAAGAACAGAGAACATGTATGCAGGACTATAATAGTATTTAGATTTTAAAACCTTTGTGCCAGTAGTTGTTATTTGTGTTGTCTGATGTGTTATTAGTATTTAATCATTAGTGACATATAGAGATTATTTTGGTGTAGATAGTTGTAAATAAGGTTAGCTTTATTTATTTAATTTTTTTTACCAAAGACATCGACCCTTTTGCCAGTTTTCGCTTGCGGAAGGGTAAAGGTATGTTTAAGATGTAACTCCCTCCAGTATCCTGAGTTGGATTCACCACTGAACATGATCTTTTTCGAAAAACGTTACTACAATATTATGTCTACATCTGAAATGATCATATGTAGTAACCAGTCTAACATAGCTTATATGACGGAATGATTGTCGGTTGGACGTCTAGTAGCTCTAACTAAAATGAAATAACTTTCTTCTAACAGGAACCCCAAAATATGATGTGATTATTCCTACTTCATTTTCACATCATTGTCGAACAACTCAGGTCTAATAATTTTTAAGAACAAGACACGGTAAATGTTACTGCGCGAATATTATGTTACAGGATCCGACGATATAAGTCGATATTAGCCGAGTTACTCACTTATTTACCACAGTTCTTAACAAATGATTCAGAGAATGTGTAGCATTTGAAAAATTCGTGCATACTAATGAGTTTAGCTAAAGACACTTTATACCATGTTTTGAAATACATAATGGGTTTGAACTATCTAGGTATTCAGTTAAATCACTACTCTCTTCCCACACGTAAGAATAGTTTCCCTCAATACACCTTTAAGCATACCAATGGCCCCACGCCATTCCCCGTAAGTTGGCTGACCATACCTGTGTCATTTCTAACAGTACAGACATCGTAATATTAACAGAGATATCCCTTAATTTCTTCAATGGGAATAATAGAACTTTGCTCTCCTGATGGGCTAGTCAAATTAGAGACAATTTTGAATTACTTTGATTGAAGTAATTTCATCATGCCTTATATGATACCTTTGAATATGATGAGGTGATATATTTGTACCACCCATGCATGCAACATCCACACTGGTGCGAGAATTTAAGAGCAGAAGTAAGTGGAAGAAGTGTATGTGACCAAGGAAACCATTGTTCCTGAGGCAGAATCTTGTAAGCAGTTCTTTCAAAGCAGAATTCAAATAAACAACAACTGGATAATGCATTTTGCCTTTCTAAACACAGTACCGACAACTCAAGAGTGTTTCACTGTGCCACTGTTTTCGTGTTTTCGAATGTTGATTAGTTAAGGAGTCAGTGCTCAAGGGATATTACATACCTTAAACGAGTGACTATTAATAAAGTGATCATACAAGCTTTATTAATGCTTGCAGCTTGCGTGTCGGCAAGACACTTTATACCCTGTAATTGTGGGCAAATTTAAGAATGTTCTATATTCGGTTACGATTTTGGGACTGCAACAGAATATTAGTAAATGTAACTTATTCATCTTCCTTTCTCTTATGTCTTCAACAACTAGTAATAGTGTTACGGGGTAACTAGAGGCGTGCTTAGCTTCCAGAAGTAGAGAACTCACGAGAAGTACACAACCTTAATATAGATTCGTTATCAACCAAGAAAATTAAAATTAAAGAATTCATTTTAAGAATTTAATACAAAAACAAAAATCAAAGAAACGTTTACAAAATTTTGACTAGAATTGACAATCAAGACAACAACAAAAAAAACTACATACGACTTATCACCATTTCTACATTTCCATTTCTGCGACACAAATACCGTTACTGTTATTCAGCTTAATCACCTAACAAAGTATACAATCTACTAAATCTCTAGAATTATTTTCCAGGCGTCTGGACTGTTCACAACGCCAGTGCAAGTATTTCGATTATTTAAACGTCTCGTATCGTCACTCCTAACGGCCTCAAGGTAGGGGGTATTTCCAAAGCAAAAATAAATAAATAAAATTAACTTACGTGTTCCGATAGCCTGTCTTCATACTCTGTTCCAGCGGGCACCATCCCACTGCCTCTGACCGATGACGACAACCACCCCAGGGGGAGGGCAGACCCCCTTATAAAGCTCGTGCCCTGCTTAGCCCGCATTTCGCGCGAGGCGATGACCCCAGTGCAGTGCCCCCGACTTGTGGAAACATAACCGCCCGGGTTTTCGGTTAAATCTCCACGACCAGTAGCAATCCACAAGGACCATGCCAAAACACAAAATATAAAACCAATAAAATTATGAAATTTCGAATTTACCGAAAATTAGGACAAAAAATTAGGGCCTCATAAAAATCAACCGTAACATTATCCCCTTCTTGAGACTTTTGTGTCCTCACAAAACATCACAAATTTTAACATAAAAAAAATTAAATTATCTTGTATCAGGCTGCTGTACAAATACAAAATTCAGCACCTTCGATTGAAATTTACGTAAAGACACAAATACCTTTATCATCAAAAGAACTGTAAACTTGCATGAAAAAAAAAAAACTGGAGTGACGATTACAAAATAAAATTGTGTTATAAATAAAATTCTACTAGCCAGTAAATGTTCCAGTACAGTTGGTTTTTTGTCGTTTTATCTAACAAACAATTTTTTTCTTCTTCTAAGAATGTTTTGCGTCATAACTAAAATTTCTTATCTGACCGTGGTAGTGCTGTCCAAGTCGGACTCCTGGTAAGTTGTTTGGTCGAGGAACCCCAGAACCACCAAGGAGCCCCGTGATGACGATACAACAGATTCACACATCCGTCCCACGGGTCACCAAGGCGCCGGCGGTCTCTTCAACCGCTTCCTCCCCACAGGGTCGACGACACAGCACACCACCTCACCCATAGTTCCTCCTACAACAAAACAGATAGCATAAACAGTGTGCCAGTACAAGATGTTACATAACACTCCTAAAAGAAAAACATTGGCATTAAACATTCCTAGCACAACTCAATTCATAAAGGAGAGGTTGAGCACCACCTTATCAGCAATGCAAACAATGATTATACAAACTCTTAACACAATTCCTATCTAAAAGAATTAATTTTTCATGTTAAACACAATACAATTTGAAAACAATCGTCACTACTTCATCCACCACTGAGAAAGAGGAAACAGGGAATAAACAAGATTAATTATCATGGAAAGGAAAAAAAAATTTTCGTTCACGGTGTAGCAGCAGTCAGGTAATCAGGGAATATGTAATCTATGTTGCCTCCTCTTCTTCCTCGGCGAGAACCTCTGTATAAATCTTCCAGATCTCCTACCTGGAGAACCTGCCGGGATGAGAGGCCAGTACCCTGCATTTCTCGGCACAACTATCACCTCGAGCCCCCTCGTCGAGTCACGAACCCAGGCGTCACTGCCTGGAGGACCTCTTCGCTCCTTACGGAGACAGCACAACATGCCATCAACCAGGACACATCAACTCGTCACGTCTCTTCACCAGGGCGTCAAAACTAGGTCGCTTCTTGAACTAGCCAAACTGTCATTTACGTCAGCGAATTGTTTTCTCCTTAATACGCCCCAATAGTTCATTAAGTCCGGCACTCAGGAGTCCACAGCGTAACAGTTCATATCCAGGCCACGCCTGTGCGGTATCTTCCCTGAGAATTTTTAAGGACGTCGTCTTCCACGCCACATCTCTTCGAAGGTCAGGCAAAGACAACAAACATGGAAGGAAAAGAATAAGCAATAGATGGGACGTTTCCACTTTCGTCAGTAACCCTACCAATCCTAACCTTATCTAAGGGCACAAACTAAATAATTCCTCTCATTTATCCTTAAAATAATCATTAAATTTTAATATTAGCTAAACCTTTCCTCTGATATTTTTATGTTATTATTTTCTTTTCTATGGCATCATACCAATTTGTCATAAACAAAACAAAAGTGAACTTTCAATTAAACTTATTTGTTCTTTCACAATTTACATCGCAATTAAACATCTACAAGAACTTCAACTTTGTACTAACTACCAATCAATAACACTCAACTTTCCCTTTAAAATATCTCTACAATAAGACCAGTATTTCAAACACGCTACTCGATTTACCCTATACATTAATGTTAAACTCTGTTATCAAAACAAAGGCAGTTACAGACTAACCTAATTTTTTATCAGCTAAACAATATTCTATAAACTCTACAACATTTCCGACTTTTTCTCAAGTCAATAGCTACAGACGTACTAAATGGTTTAAAAACAGACAATTACAAGTGTCTCTTCCACGTTTTGATCTCTCTTTTCGCCTCCACCACTCTCCCAAAATCGGAAGAGAAAAAGAAATTACTCCTGCTCAAAATCAAATTCTGTACGTATAGGTCAGTCATAATTATTTCTCGACACAACCTTGTCATAGGTCCGGAGCAGCTGTAGACAAGGTGTCGTGGTCTGAAGGTCGTAGATCTCCAGGGCTGGACATCGACTCAGAGCGCGCTACTCAGCTGAACGTGACGTCACCCACTGACGCACACATGGCATCACCACACACTTCCTCATAACCACAACTGTTCTCCTGCAATGCTCCTCAAGAAAAATAAATTAGTTTCCGGCCGATACATTATGTTTACTACAAAAACAACACAAAAATACACAAAAAATAACACTGTATACAGAAATTCAGGCCTCTAATAGTTAATTCTCTACATTTATATAATTTCAAAGGCTCTAATAAGGAAGGACACTTATTTCCATGCCTCAAGGACACGTGATTCCGGTACATACACTCTCAGTCAAGGCCGCTCTCATCGTAACATACTCAGCAGTTCTCTCTTATTCTCTTTCTCCCTGTCGGACTCTGCTGTCATCTGGCCGTACGTTACTCCTTCCCAGCTGGCTACACTTACACACTTCGCGACTCACCGGGTTCGAGACCAGCTATAGAAAAATACGTTGTACCTATGTTCTCAAGTTTGGGGCCCTTCAGGACCGATTTAAATTAGTTTAAATAAAATTTACTTTTATCTGACGGGGTCATAAAATTTCTGTACGTCTCTTTCACTATTCTGGCTTAATTAAACTTAATTCCAGGCACTCTCGGGTAATCCTTACATTTTCTCTAGCATTTTTCTACTGGGTTTTGCATTCTTTCTCCCGTTTTCCTCAACGACCTAACATTTTCGGGAAGGGGTTGGGGGGTTAATTTACGTGCCTATCCAGCAACAAACATGTCCCATATTGTGTGTCAAATGATATGGTGGCGTTGTACTTAGATAAAAAGTCACACCCCAGTATTATTCCAGTTATGGGAGCCGCAACAGTGTTGATTAGGCGTTGATAACACGTTTTACCAAGGGGGAACCATAAATTTACGGACTTATTAGTTTGTAACTCATGTCCCATAACACCAACAATTTTGTTCAGAGTCGTCTTTTCCTATACTGTTCAGGTATCAGGGTCTCGTCAACTAGGGACACAGCCGCTCCACTATCAATAAAAATGGGTACCTCCTGCTTGAATACACGGGAATTAAATACCGGTACACCATCTATGATTTCCAGGGGTATTTTCATTTGGTCCGTTTTCTCGATTACCGACCGTTCCTCTAACTTATTTCCGCCATCGAGGCGTTCTTCGGCGGTTTTACATTCACGGCGTATGTGACCTGAGTGGTGACATCTATAACATACAGGAGCACGGTTTTCAGTGTCCCACCATGCGCGTTGTACACCCCTATTCCGCTCCTGCAGGTCTCCGACCGAGTACGCCCGTTTCCACTCCCGTGTACACCCCTGCGCCGTCGGCAAATTCTTAGTCGCCGCCTGTGTCGACAACTCCTGCTGACGCCGACTTTGTACTTGCCCATTCTCCGCTCGTCTGTCCGCCTTTACCTGAGCATGCAACGAAGTTACTTCCTCGGCTAATTCTTTCAACTGCCGCTGTAGAGCGTCTATTGTTTTACAAAGTTGAACGTACCTTTCCTGCTCCGCAACGCTCGAACCTGAGACTAAACGTGCACCACGTACCGGCATTAGGCTAGACTCTACTTCCCTTGATCGCCTAATTTTTGCGTACCAAAATCCTGCCTCTGCCTTCCTTATATTCGTTTGCAACTGGTTTAGCGAAGAGTTGTCAAACAACACCACCTGCTCTAACGTTCGTGGTTGTAAACCCCTTAAAACAAATTTAACTTTCTCTTCGTCTTTCATATCTTGATCAAATTTTTGGCACAAATACAGCACGTCGTATAAGAATTCCTGAATGCTCTCTGTTTCACCTTGTTTACGTGCAAGCAATTTAATCTCTGTCTCTTCCTGTCGGCACACCGGCTTAAACGCAGCGCGTAACCCCTCAGTCAGACCTTCTGTCTTGAACTCGCCTAGCGAATTTTCTTCGCATTCGTACCATTTCAGGGCTACCCCTGTCAAAACTGTCGGAAAACAGGCTATACATTTACTTTCTTTCCAGCCATTTGCCTTGGCTGCCCTCTTAAACTTACTGACGAAGTCATCCACATCCTCTCCTAATGCACCTGAAAATGTTCCTGGTTCTGCAAACCAGCTTCCACCCTCTATCTTAACATCCGGCATCTTTGAAATTTATACGGCTACTACTAAGATGTAGGCTACAGCTAAGTTTAAACGTAATCGTAATTCCGGGGCACGGCTGACAAACACAACAACTACCTAATTCCCGAGTTAACACCTCCGTCAGTTTTATTTGCTAGCCTTAATTATTACTACCCCCTCCAACTTCGACCAGAAAGGATAAAAAAATATTTTAATTAATTTTAAGACTCTAACCAGAAACTTAACTCAAAATTGTCATAACGCACTGAATTTAAAACAGAACCTAATTAAGGGAACGTTACCCGGGGCCTCTAACCAAATTTGTTACGGGGTAACTAGGGGCGTGCTTAGCTTCCAGAAGTAGAGAACTCACGAGAGGTACACAACCTTAATATAGGTTCGTTATCAACCAAGAAAATTAAAATTAAAGAATTCATTTTAAGAATTTAATACAAAAACAAAAATCAAAGAAACGTTTACAAAATTTTGACCAGAATTGACAATCAAGACAACAACAAAAAAAAACTACATACGACTTATCACCATTTCTACATTTCCATTTCTGCGACACAAATACCGTTACTGTTATTCAGCTTAATCACCTAACAAAGTTTACAATCTACTAAATCTCTAGTATTATTTTCCAGACGTCTGGACTGTTCACAACGACAGTGCAAGTATTTCGATTATTTAAACGTCTCGTATCGTCACTCCTAACGGCCTCAAGGTAGGGGGTATTTCCAAAGCAAAAATAAATAAATAAAATTAACTTACGTGTTCCGATAGCCTGTCTTCATACTCTGTTCCAGCGGGCACCATCCCACTGCCTCTGACCGATGACGACAACCACCCCAGGGGGAGGGCAGACCCCCTTATAAAGCTCGTGCCCTGCTTAGCCCGCATTTCGCGCGAGGCGATGACCCCAGTGCAGTGCCCCCGACTTGTGGAAACATAACCGCCCGGGTTTTCGGTTAAATCTCCACGACCAGTAGCAATCCACAAGGACCATGCCAAAACACGAAATATAAAACCAATAAAATTATGAAA
>PNEQ01019880.1:9145-33325 GCA_003012365.1 Medauroidea extradentata
TAAACGACACAACGATGAGACGAAACAAAACGCAAAGATATCAGACACGAACAGAAATGTAATAAACGACACAACGATGAGACGAAACAAAACGCAAAGATATCAGACACGAACAGAAATGTAATAAACGACACAACGATGAGACGAAACAAAACGCAAAGATATCAGACACGAACAGAAATGTAATAAACGACACAACAATGAGACGAAACAAAACGCAAAGATATCAGACACGAACAGAAATGTAATAAACGACACGACGATGAGACGAAACAAAACGCAAAGATATCAGACACAAACAGAAAAAGCAACAAACGACACAAACGGCTGTCTGGAAAACTACTGTCTTTTTGTTTAGTATCATCGTTTGTGTCGTTCATTGTTTTTTCTGTTTGTTTGATATTTTTGTGTTTTGTTTCGTCTCATCGTTTGGTTTGTGTCTGTAATAAAAAAGAAACAGTGTTACAGAAAATAAGTAATAAATAAATAAAACATACTAACAGATTTATGCATAACAGTCTTGGCAGAACACCAGCCAACATCACAAGGTGCTCAGCCAATCAGGAGAGTACTTGCCTCTCAATGGCCGAGAGCCCAGCCAATCACACGTACTTTTCCACTATTGGCAGATCAGCTTACAGACCAATTTTCAAGAAATGATCCAAATTTGACTATATTTTTCATAATCATCATCTGTGTAATCTGTTTCTGTAACATCTTTACGAGTTAATAATTCCAGCAAACTATCAGCTCCAATATAATTGTCTGCCTTTATTGATAAGTTCATTATCGTTAACTGTTACTTCGCTATCGCCGATATATCTTCTATTTCCTTGAGGCCGTAAACACAAAAACAAAATATATTAATGAAGGTGAAAAATATTGTTTCAAATTTCTAATGATGAACTTAGGAATTTGAAAATAAATTATTTTTACAAAAAAACAATTTGATCGTAAAAATAAAAAATTAAAATATGGTAAAGGAACGAGTCTTACTATTTCTGTACCACAACTGAAAAAACTATAGAAAGAAATGAAGTCTGTTATTGCTTTAACAGTTCATAAAGTTGGGTTTTTACAATTAATTTTGCAGCCACAGGGGCTCTCTGAGGCATTATCTGGCGGTTCTTCATCTATTGTTACTTCTGTAATTAATGCTAAAAAGAAAGATTAAGACTTACAAATACATAATTTGGAAATGGAAAATTAGGAAAAGGTATAAAAAATTGGGAACAAAAAAAAATAAAAGAAATTCCACTTAGTAATTTTGATATAGAAATTAGTATAAATATTAAACATATTCGAGGTGTATTATGTTGTGTTGAAAGGAACTGACTTTAGCCATGGAAAATAATAATAAAATCCTATTACTATTTTAATATTTAAAATGCCTTTTAAATTGCACTGAGCTAAATAGATCATAGACTACTTTAGATGTTCTGTAACAAAGCTATCTTAAGTATTAACTGATTAAAATAATTCTTAAAATATAAAAAAATTTAATACGATAATTGTATTTTACAACACATATTGTTAAGCGTGCAAGGTATTGTCTTGCAACAATTTAAGAAATATTGCTACATTCGATATCACCGCAAATACACCGGTTTTCATTATTGAGCAAAGAATATACGGTTTTTGCACTTTATTTATTAAAGGGCACAAGGTTGCAAGTAGGTGTACCTTTCAAGTTATCACAGGAAGCGTTCGTTTTTCGTCTAAGTGGATGTAAGTTAATAATGTTTAAGATCTTCTCCATGAGTCAACAACAAACAAAACATTTTGAGGAATATTACATGTAAAGATGGCAGGGAAAGAACAAACGTATGAAATTAATTTTTATTTTATTTCTTATTAACAGTTTAATGGTTTAGGGTCTTTCAAATGACGAAGTTACAATGGACGTTATAACTGAAGGAAGAGAAGGACGGGTAAGAGCGGGCAAAAAAAAAGTAGTACTTATACAACATTTTACGAACACGTTTATTGCGAGAACTTTACACTGTAAAATATTTTATAGAAACAGTACAATAGTAAGTTTCGTGCAATAGCATAGAGCATAGAGTACTTGCAGAACTTCAACTAAGAAATGTAGGATCATTAAGTCAGTGCTATATACCAGATGTCCTAAAAATGTACACACTTGGAAAATACTAGTAATTAATTTGGTAATTCTAATACTTGATACATTTTGGTTTTTCAAAACTTAGTACCTCGTCTGTGCGATTAATTTACTTTATAGACACACACACCAATCATGTGTCACAACTACAGCCCACGAACGTTCGCGAAAATAATTCTGCAGCAGTTTGTTTCAATGCCTTATGTGCACATCTGCAGCTGTGCTTCATGGTTATTGGCAGAATATGATATTGCACAGACGTGGCTCATCTGACTGTGCCAACAGCAACAAGGTTACTGCGACACCACACATCTGTGACTTGTGGCTCGAACCCCGAGATGCTGAGCGGTAAAAACAGCCAATCAATGGCACATAAGGCATTGAAACAAATTGCTGCAGAATTATTTTCGCGAAAAATCATGAGCTCTAGTCGCAAGAACTTGTATTGAGAAAGAAATGTTCGTGACATCAAGTTATTACATAGACAACTCTCCCCTAGTTCTCTTGGTTACCGAAGGCATGAGTTCAAAAAATATTGCTTAGTTGACATCAAGTCTTACGTTTTTATAATCCAATGCTATGCTGTTTTGAATTTATGTGCCAGTCACAGGGCATGGCGAGATTTTGGTTTAATTATTACATTGATACACAGTGAAACAGAAATAACACGAAGAGAACTAAGCATGCTGTATATCGCCCCTAGATATGTTATTCCCACTGTTATTGTGCGCACTTACTTTGTTTTAACGGCACGGTTTTGCATGTTCGACCAACAAGTGACCGCTGAGAGCTAGCCTACGTGTTTAGCAACTAAAGAATATATTTTGACATAATAATGCATAATGGAACCAACACGCAGCTCACCGGAACTGAGATATTCAAGGCCAAAGATTACTGTGCGTATCTAATCCTTGTGTAAACCGTGTTCTCTGGGATGAATAATAAAGTTTGTAGTATTAAATATAGAAGTGTGTTTAGTCTTTCTGGCTTTCGATAGTAAATTACTCTCACTTACCACCCGGTAATCTGCATCTGAAAATACATATTGAAATCCCAAGAAAAAAAATTCAGTTAAGATGAATAAAATAAATTGAAATTTATTTAAAAAAAATTTAAGTGAAAAGAAACATATGCTGTGAATTTAAAATCCACAACTAAAATACTCTCTTTCTTTCTCTCTTTGTTTCTCTCTCTCTCTCTCTCACCCTAAAAAAAACACAGATATTTGGCAAAATCTGAAATTACGTGAAATGCTGATCTAGAAAAATAAGTCAAAATTGAGAATAAAAATAGAGATCAGTCTTTCTGAGTTACGTTGCTCTCGGCTATAGTAAAATGAAATCAAGTTAATAAAGCCCAGGGTTTGCATGAGAGTCCTTTCAAGACTTCTGGGTAATACGCAGCTATGCAAAAATTGGAATCAATGCTGAACTCAGAATAATCATGAAATAATGTCTCAGACACATTTGCAAAACACTTTAAAATCACGTTTACGTAAGATACTAGGGACAACCTCTTGAAATTCATTAATATTTGTTGGCACTGAGTAACACAAAATTACGTGAAGCAAATTTCATTGGAACAGTAAAGATGGCTATCCTTACATGGAGAAATCCCTCGCTGGCTTCATGCTCACTCAAAACTAAATTGTCAAAAATTATGCTGGCCACTTCTTTAAAACGGCAACACAAACTTCGGCAAACTATGCCGACTAAACTAAACGCTCCCTGTGGCGTCTATTGTATGTTGGCGGCAGAGAACCTCCCATCTGGGCTGAGTTCTGTCCAAATACGTCTATATCCATTCGAAATTCAGGGAAGAAGAAGGAAATTGTCTCGAAGTTGAGGCTACCAGGACGTTCCTTCACATCGAGGTTCGAAACCTCGTCAGTACTTAGAGAACACATCACTATTCACAAGTGAAAGAAAACAAAACTAGATTAACTTATAATTTATACAGATAAAATCTGAGAGAGTATTTCCTAACTGTAAATAAAATAACAATGAACAAAAAAAAGATAAAGATAATGATTTTTAAATAAATTATATAACAGGTAAAACATATGGGGCGTAATTAAATAATTATTTAAAGTACATACAAATTAATAAAATCATGTCTTGAAGTGTCTCTGAACATACATAACACAACTAAGAAAAAAAATAAACAAACATGAAATACTGTAATTCCATTTCAGTATTTAAAATAATTTACTTTTTAAGTTGATTCTTTTCTGCATAACTACGTACATTTGTGATTACCTCTTCTTGTATAATTGACGTTGGTCACTATCGACTGCTACTTGACAACAATAACAGGAACATACCAGGTAATTGTTTGTTAAACTTGCTTCAGTTCTGCTTATGTTGCCAACAATATTATAGGCCTAGTTAGAGACTGGAAGTTTTGGTGACAAGATATTTGTCCCACTTTGTTTCAGTGTCTTACGTGCACATCTGCAGCTCAACTTCATGGCTATTGACAGAGTGTTTTTGTTTAGGTTCGTTATTTATTTGACTGCGCCAATCAGTCCACGGATAACTGCCACACGTCAAGTCTGTGATTTGCAGGTTTAACCTCCATACGCCGGGTGTTACGGCATCCAATCACTGACCACAAAGCCGAGATGCAGGTGCGCACGTAAGGCACTGAAACAAAGTTTTGCACAAATATTTCCGCGAAATGTCCTGACCCTAGTTATCATGTAGATACGACTGGCTATACGTGCAGGAATGATTTAGAATGCCTCAGTTGACCAGAACATGATACTGTATGAATGTTAGTAGGTAAAGTTGAATGTTTTATATCTAATCCTTTGTTTTATTATGCGTTATCATTATCAAATAACGACAATTTTTTAATGCAATATCTAAACTAGAATTAACTACCAAAAAGGGCGAAAGAGAACAAATTTGGCGTAAGAACTTATATATAGAGACCGGAAAAATTCGCGTTTTCTTTTGTCTCCAAGCTATAATTGCAACAACTGTAAGTTGGTGCCACTCTCGCAGTTGTCCCGTGACTTATTTGGCTTTTACTGTTAGTGGCTTAGCCAATAGTACAAAGCAACTACATATCACTGCGTCATCGAGCAGCCAGTGAGCAGATAATGTATACTTGAATACACATATGTTCTTGCAGGCTAGCCTACACGGCAG
Organism: Medauroidea extradentata; assembly: GCA_003012365.1. NCBI lineage: Eukaryota > Metazoa > Arthropoda > Insecta > Phasmatodea > Phasmatidae > Medauroidea > Medauroidea extradentata. The sequence continues at coordinate 14,423 of PNEQ01019880.1, forward strand.
CCAAAACGTCAATTGTTACCCTGCCTTCGAATGAGAAATAAAGGTACAGATTAAACAAACGAATTACTGAATCACCGAAAACATTTAATCGACAGTTTATTTCGCACAATCTTTTTACTTTAAAAAATATATCTTATTTTATGGCAGTTTGCAACCTCTAAAGGGAAACGTGTTTAACTCCTCCTACTCAAATTAACTTAAAATTTAATGTAAAACGTTAACAAAACATTATTTGGATATTTGTAGACCAAAAAAATGTGGTCACATTTCTTGCATTACTCAAATGCAGTTCCCAATTTGATATTTATTACTCAAATGTTATAGACCACAGTTAGTGTACCAAAAATTACATGTAAATGTACAAAAGTTTAAACTACATCACATTTTTCTCGGACCAATGTTTGTATCCAAGTATAAAGTCTCTCCAATGTTTACAGGTGTAGCACGTTTCGTAACAATCGTTGGGTGTTAGGAATATAAAAGGCAGCTGTTTTGTGAAATATCTCATAGCTGTGGGGACTAATGGAAGGCATAGTGATGCAGTGCTAATATTCGTCACAAACCGGGAATGTGTTTAATTCCTACAGAAAGTTTAATCACTTTATCTTCGAAAAAACATTTTATCAATTACACAATGTGCTTTCACGTGTCATGTGTATGTATATGTAGGCTATGTATTACTAATTTACTTTGTCGTTTCTAAATTAAACTCTCAGGACCATATTGTAAGTAGAACCTGAAACTTACGTTTTACTGCAATTAATATATTTTATTAATTTTTAAAAAAACTACTGAAGTAGCCATTTTAAATTTTGTAGAAAATTCCTTATCGTCTTATGTTAAACATTACAGTATTTTCTAAGCTTAACGTAAAATTATTTTCCTTTATTAATTTTTTTTTTTTTAATTTTCGCCAATATGATAGAAAAAAACTTTAGACTTTTGGATACTGAACCAACCTCTGTAATTACGATGTGTATTCTGTTTGAATTTTACATTGCCTTGTTCAGGCAAATACTACATATCATTAAGTACGGTATTACAAAAGTTAAACGATACATTTTTGTTATTACGTCCGAGAATACCACTGAATAAAACTGCCAGTTGTTATTTTCGAGCAAATACCAAATAATAAACGGGCAGTTATTGTCACTGAGAAAACACCTTATAATAAAAATTTTAAATGGTGTTGAAGTTCTTTACTTAAAGCAAGAAAACCAAGATATTATCATTACACCTTCTGAAAATTTTGTTTTGCTGAACAGTTGGTAAACATGTCATGTTACGGGAAGAAGTAATCTTAAAAAAAAAAAAACTGTAAAAGAGACCCGAAGGATCATTTGTTTTATTTGGAACATGTCAAGTTCCGTCTAGTTGCTAGACAATGTGATGACGCATCGGTTGTTCTATTTGAACATTATTTTAATAATTTTTGCTTATGTTTTCATAATTCCATGTTGTTGGTGTACTGTTATATTAATTTAATTAATTCATGTAGTGACTGCAGACAAAACTGGCTTGTCTTTTTTCATTGCTTTTTTTTTTAGTCTCATTATTATTTTTTTTTGCAAAACAGTTTTGCTAGGGCTCATGTTTACAGCATTGCACGAATTCATTTAACTGAATTGCAATTCATGGACATTACACATAAGTATTGCAATGCTACTTACTTTCCAAAACCGTCACTGTCGATAAACATTTTCTAATGACCACGTGGCAAGAAAGAATGATTTCAACACGTGATGATCGATGCACTAATTTATTTAAAGCTGCTGCACTTCTCAGAAAAAAAGACAGGCCTCCACCTAACGTATCGTAATGAAGTTAGTGTTGTTGCTGGTCAGGAAATTACGTAGCTTATTCTGAGATGTACCGTATAACTCGGTAGCTTGCATTATACGCCAGTACTTGTGAAGTAATTAATCTCATACTTTTGGGAAACGAAATTTTGGCACACTTTGTATTGTTATCTGACCCTCTTAGCAAATCAAAATTTGTATAGTCAAATGAAAAAGCGCTCTAAAAGACAACCATTAGGAAAATGATTATGTTTAACTGGAGAGTCTGATGCCATAGTGAAACAAGTACATTATTTCTTCCTGAAACGCAGGAATTGTTTTCTTTTATCCTTAATTACATGCATGTATGACTAAATAAACACGATCAATTAATACAATAAGTTATACGATATGTATACCAATACCGAAGTTAAATGTTCATGTCTGAATCAAAACTAATTTTTCCGGACATTTAATTACTAGGGTCGCAGAAGCCTAGGTTGCCGCCAGGCGAGCCGCTCTGGGCCCGGGCGAAATTTCACATAGACCCCGGGTGGAGCCCTACCTCTGCTCCAGCGACTAAGTCCCTGGAGGGTCGCAAATGCAAACTAGGAAGTTATATAATTTATCTGTAACATTTGCTTGTTTTTTTCTACCAGAAGTAATCGTAAATGTTTGATGTTCTTAGTTTTGTTACAAGCAATAGTAGTAAAAACTTCATTTACGTTGATAAACTAAACAAAGTACAATTGTTAAGCGCTCATGCAGGTATGTGTCATTCTGCCAGAGTACTGTGCTTTTTATATTACATAACTTGTATTCCATTGGCGAAACCTCGGTCCCAGATTGAAATGCTGTCGAGCACATACAGACGCAACAATCGTAACAACAGCCTTAGCTTAATTCACGTGTAATAATACAGGGAAAACAGTAAAGTCTCGCTGTCAATTCAAAAACTCACAAAAAACCAACTATTGATGATATTGAACTGCTGTTTATGTTCTGTTTTATCTATCTGCAGCTCTGACAAGCCTTAACCTACCCACAATTTTAACGTATGCTTCACTTGTAGATCGTACAAATAAAGATTATATCTAAATTATGCCTTTGAACGGATCAATATTTTGGTTCCAACCGTTTAGAACGTTTACTTGATTGTTGCCCAAAGGGTTGGGATATCACAGATCGTTGTGCGATGCACACACTATCCTTGGTTGACATGCTCCTTAACTTCCTTCCCAATGAAAATATCAAAAGGAATTATTAATATCAGAATAGTACGAGGCAAGGACCAGGTAATTTTTTATTCAGGGCATCCGAAACGTTTAAGTTCCAATGTGGGGTGCACAATCATGCTGGAATATGATGGATGGCAGCAACTCTCTGATCTGTGGTAGCAAGAATAGTTCAAGAATATCAGAACGACTACTCCCGCAATGGTTATCTCTGAGAAGAAATTTATCCTTATCACCAAATCGTCCATTAGTCCACACTATGATAAACGCTTTGTGGGTTTTTGGACCACTGAATCCTAATGTTATTGTTGTTAAGTGGTCCAAAATAAGGGAGTTTTTCTCTTCTGAAAACAGGCACTTATTGTGGTCTTCGTTGTCTTTGTTAATGGGATACATAATTAAACAGGAGAATTCATTATGCTGAAGAGAAGGGGGAGGAAGTTAGTTTGGCCCGCAATGGTTGCTTGAGGTACGTGTGAACGTCAGCTTCGAGGATGTCCCCGTTTTGCATTCTGCACATCAGATGATAATTATACCTTCAACTGAAGTGTCGCTGTTTTTATTCAATCCAATTCTTATACCAATAAAAGAAAAACTTATAGAGCTGCGAAATATTTAAAAAGTACCCGAAATACGTCATCTATAAAAGTTATTTACTTAAAGTTATTTAAAATCATAGAAGTACTTTAGGAAAACAGCCTCCAATTCACTTTTGCACACAGTTTGATATTACAAAACCAGTTTTCAAATAAAGGTGCAGGTAATTACGCGCGTTTTAAGACGTGATGTTATCAAATACTGCTAAACACACGTTTGAAAGATCCAGCTTTGTTTGAATAATATTGTATAATTACGACATTGTTTTCCCGTTGGGCACAGCTAAAACTGTCAATGTACCCTTTGCTTTTCACTTGAAGCTAAGTTAACTGAAAGTAAAATATCGTTTTTCCCGACACAGTTCCTGTCTATAAACTGGCCTATATAACTTGCATACCAGCAAAAAATACAGTTATAAACAGACCAAAAAGTGTTCCTATCAAAAATTAATTTATTTTGCTACCTGACAACTTGTTGAAAAGCAGAAAACTGTCAAAATTCCTACATGTTTTATGGTCTTATAAACAGCTACTTATGTAGCACTCTTTTAATTAAGATTCAAGCAATTTCTGTGGGGAAATGGGAGTACATTCCTTACACTTATTGAACTCAGACGAAAAAAGAAAAGATCTCTTGGGATGCAGCTCTCACATTAGATAACTTCCAACAATTACCAATTACATACCACGAGAACAGTAGTAACATCAAGATACCTAATTTCCCATATTGTACAGTATTTTGGTGGGGAATCGATTTTCCCCGAAGTTCATTCGTAGGTAGTTACAGGAAGGGGTACGTTTTGCCGTATTGCACAATTGGGTGGAGTTATGCAGAAGCGAACCAATCCACAAATTACTGTAACGTAGATATTCACGTCGAAGACTACTGTGTCCATATAAACTTGTAAAACCGGTTTGTTCTGGCCTCTTCTTTTAATTCAAATGTTATGATTTAATACTAGTTAATTTCCTAGGTTGTACTACTTTCCTTCCTCTACTTGGTATGATTATCTCAAAATAAATTACTTTGTGAATTGGTTTCGTTCTGCATAACTCCATCCAATTGTTGATATTCACTGGCTGGAAAACGATACACCTTTATAAACAATTCTAGAATGTCAAAGGTAGGAATACGGCTTTCCTCGATTCACAAAAAGCGCAATCGTACATTAAAAATCGAAGTTTCGTGACGCTATATTTGAGAATTTGTAAACATTTTCACAGATATGGGCATTCGCAAACAGGAAATCGATGTGTCCTGTTGCACAAATATGGAAAGTCGCAAGAAGTAAACACACGCACAAATTGTAGACAATATCAGGGAGGAGACGTATATGTCATGATTCAGAACTGTGGACAGTCACAGGCAGGTAAACAATACGTCCTGCTATAAAACTGAACAGTGGCCGCGCATGTCTTCGCCGATGTAGACTTTGAGAGTGGAGCTGCAGATACCCCGAGGACAATGAGCTGAGTGCAGCCAGCTGCCAACGAGGAGTGGAGTTCCTGCAGCCAGGCAGGACCTAGTCGTAGCTGCAGATACCCCGAGGACAATCAGCTGAGTGCAGCCAGCTGACAACGAGGAGTGGAGTTCCTGCAGCCAGGCAGGACCTAGTCGTAGAGCTCTCGTAGTCGCTCCTTGCGACTCGCTCTCTGTGATAGTCACTTGTTCCTGTCTCCCGCCGAGGATAACTGCCGCAATGGGATAGTCTCACCTCGAGCAGACACCGCCGTGTCAATGGCGGGCTTCGACTGTCTGCACGTCGAGCGGTACGACGCCGACCGCCATTTTGGACCTTGCTGCCTGCAAAAAAAAAAAAAAACATGTGCTATCGTCAGGTTTCTGTCGTGTTGGCTTCATTTCCCTATGTCCGCTGTACGGAACATGTAAGTACAACGAAGTTGAATAACGTGAGGAGTGGTCTGTGGAATCATCAGATGTTGTCAGCCTTACACCAAGATATTGAGCACTGGCGAATGTGACATGAGGCAAGTATGGATTTAAGAGATGGAAAACCCGTAACCAAATTGCAGCGCTACCACGTTTCCCACAATCGAAAATCGAGAATTACCCCCATTAAGAACTGAAGGGGCACGTGGTCTTACCAAAACATAACCGCAGAACCCTAATTGCTAAGCAAGACGTCTGAAGTGCAAACCAATCTTTTAATCTGATGTGATGTTTAGGCAACGAATCTTACATAACATCTGTTGGAATACTTAAATTTTAATTGTTGGAGGTACTAGACATATACCTGTGTTGTTGACAACAGGTGGGTAGTAATGGATACAGTGATAACTTTGCAAATATGCCTTAGAAAACATTTTGTACATCTACGGCAGCACATCTGCGTGTACACTAGAAAATTACTGAGTAAAATGCCCATACATAAGCCAGCAAACGTAATATGGTCTGTGTAACATGGAGTTAATAAGCCATAAGACACCATTTGAGTGAAATCATTAATGCTAAGACTCAAGAGTGTTGAGAAAAAAAACAAGTAAAATATTAAGATGAAAATTAATGTGTGAATGCAATACCTTTGGATGCATTATAAATAAAGACTCATATATGCTACTTTGTAGTTACCGACCTCTCAAAGGTGTAGGGAAGAACCAAAATAGTTTTATATTTTGTAGTTTATTATGCATAAATTCATGTCAGTGTTACGTTTTTTCTATATTCGTACAAACAGAAAATTTTTTTCTATTTATTGTCTCGAAAAAAATTTACAGTAAAATTAAAATAACTGATCTGCATCAGCGGCCAAGACTTCTCTGTTAAGCCCTGACTATAATCTCTCCATTCCACTCCACATCCTTGGAACTGAGTTGAGCCTTGTCTTTGTATCGACAACACCATGCATGCAATCACCCTTATGTTATTACAACATTCAAATTTTCAATCAGTGCCATGTCATTTCCAGATTTCAGGTATATATCGCCTAATAAATATGTGCTGCTCGTATTTTTAGCTCCTGGTAAGTTTTCTGTATGCTACCTTTGCACATAATTTTGCCTTTTCTTTTAGTACCATTAAAGGTATAGTGTTTTCGATTTTAAGGCATACATTTAATAAGTTAAAGGAATTTTTAATAAATTTAATGTAGTAATGTGACTATAATTAAATTGTGTGGAATTTACTTGTTATGTTAGATGTGACTAAATCTGCAGTTTGGTATTAACTGTACTGCTTTCGAAAATGTTATTTCCTTGAAAGATAAAACGTTAAATTGTTGTCAAAGGTCTTGTTGGAACGACAGCAGTTCTGATTCCTCCATTATTATCGCCTTAAAAGTGATGTATCAACCCTCGGTCCTCAGTTAGCTGATATTTCATATAGAATGTGTTGTAGGAGTTTGGCCGACACAAAGACGACCGGTCCAGTGTCAGGAGCCTGGGGCTGTAGCCTGACAACCCAACGTCATCTTGGATTTAAACTTGACCTCGAACTCAAGGTATCAAATATCCAAAAATTGTGAAAAAAACCCAACAAATGAGGGAAATACCCAAAAAATCCAAAATATACCAGAAAATGTAAAAAAAAAAAAATCCGAAAATCTGTAAACATTTCGAAAACTACGAAAATTTTTTCCACATTATAGGAAAGAAAAATCTACAAATAACTACAAAATCAGCATGACGCTAGTGGTATCACAAAGGGGGCAGATGACTCCTAGATGTTGGGGCACCAATTGAGGCTAAGTAAAGTTTAACTAAAATATATTTATTATTTTAATTGTTATATTATAATATTCTATTTAAACGTTAATCTAATAATATAAGTTACTTAAACTTGACTCATTTCTTAGGAATATTCGATAAATTAAAAAGGTTTAATTTTATTGAAGTATAATTTTTATCATCATAATACACGTATTATACATATATAGTACAGCCCCTCTCCAACGCCCCTTCGAGTCAAAACACACTCTTAGCTAAATCTAATCGAGTTGTTATAAATTCAGTTAATTAATGTAATGCCATATTTTTCCTACTAACACGTACAACTGTCCAGCCCTCCAACATGGCGGACAGCAGACGTGCGAGCACTACCACATCCACCACGTAACTGACTCAGTTTTGAATAGCCATGCATATTTACATGGCCATCTCCTCCCTGTAGATCCTCTAGACAGTGGATACTATCTACATGAGTGGCGTGGCGCGGATGTGCTGCAATGTAAGCTGTACTTTGCGACGTATGTACGATGTCATGAGTTGGCTATCTGCAGTGGCGAGGCACGAGTGTGCTGATACTTCTAATAGGTAACTCTGCAATATGTACAGACGTGGCAAAGTACAGATTACCTACCTTGCAACACACCCACACCATGCTATCTGGACACCACTTCGATTGTATTTGAATACTATTTAATTATCTGTGATGGTTTCACTATTTGTATATCATTTTAGCCAACTTTCCGAAGGAAAAAGTAGGCTTGTGAGTATACATTTCTGTCTGTGTGTCTATGTATGTGTTTGTGTGTGTGTGAAATAGTTTGTGTGTGAATGTGTTTGTGTTTGTGTGTGTATGTCCCTAAAAACTTTTGAACCAGTGGACCGAATTTCATGAGACTTTGTACACATATAGGACTTTGTAACTTGACTTTTATACAATTCCTTTACGCCATGTTTATATTTTCAATATGGTGGCCATTGAAAATGTTTTTAGCATAGTATCACATATCTATATATTTCAGAATTTCACCGAACTTGGTACTCGCATACTTCCTACAAAGCTGATTTGAATGTTATCTTTTTTGTTCATGATGTGCTCATATTTTCAAAATGGCGGGCATTTAATAATTATTGTATATTATCACATATATTAGGATATATTTATCAGAACATCACCAAACTTAGTACACATATTCTACATGCAAAGCTGAGTTGAATATTGTGTATTTCGTTCATCCTGTTTTAATTTTTTTTCAAAATGGTGGCCATTTTTACATTTTAGCATAGTATCACATATTTTAGGAAATATTTTTCAGAACTTCACCATACTTGGTACACACATTGTACATACACAGATGACTTGAATATAGTGAATATCTTGTGTGCATATTTTCGAAATAGCGGTAATTTTTCTATTTTTAGCATATATCTTAGTAAACATTATTAAAAATTTAACCAAACTTAGCACACATATACTACATACAAAACTTACTTGCGCATTATGCGTTTCGTGCATTCTGCGTGCATATTTTCAAATTACGGCCATCTTTGTATTTTTAATATAGTAATGCATATGTTAGGATATATTTATATATTCATTCTTTCATCAATCTTGGTACACATATACTGCATCCAAACCTGACATATATTTTGTTTGTTTCGTTAATCATGCTGTAATATTTTGAAAATTGCGGCTATTTTTTGTGTTTATGATAGAACGAAATCTTAGAAAAAATGTTTCCCAAATTTAAACTATTACTTGCAAATTGCTTAGCAAAATGATTTACCTTTAGTATTTTTGTTCATCATACGACTAAATCAATTTCATAATTTAATATTTAATGATTACATAAGCGATTTTGAATTTTAGGGTTAGTTATACATCCATTTTAAGTAAAGTATGCTTATCAGTTATGCTGGTAACTTCTTGTTTATAATGCAGAAAGGTAGCCAAATACTATTCAGATTGTATCAAAATAATATGCAAATAGAATCCAAATAGTACTGAAGTAGTATCCAGATGATATTATCTGGTGATACTATTCAGATAACAGTTCCATAGTATCCAGGTAGTATCGAGATAGTATTTAAGTGATAGTATCTAGATTGTGGGATTTGGAAAGTTCGTGAGATGAGTTGGACGATTTTGTTCAAATAATATTAGAACGTGAGAGAAAAATTATGTATATAATATAATATTTTACATAAATACCCATGCACATACAGCTATATAAGCTGGCATCTAGCAATTATAAAAAGCCAAGATGGCGACAAGCATTAGTGTGACAGCTTGTTTTATTACTAACATGAAGAATGTTAGGGAGCTTGACTAATACCTATTTCTGAAGTGATGTTACGGACATCTAGTACTTAGTGTCTAAAGACGCGAGTCGAGACTTGTTCGGACCAATTCAGTCAACGAATGCAGACATTGTGCATTAAACATGCTACATACATATAAACTTGTAGAAGTAGGTATATGAAATGTAGGTTTTTATAATTGTATTATATTTTGATTACCTTGTGTGTTTGATGGTTGTATATGTATGTATATATTCTGGGTCAATATCAATTTTTTATTTTAAATGTGCAAAAAACTCAGGATAGACTACATTATTGTATGAAACTGACATACCTGATCCAATATGGATGCTGGCCTTGGATGTATTCGTTAATAACTTGCATAGTTGTTGGTGCTTGAGTATATGTAAATGGTAGTTGCGAAGAGAGTGAGTCGTATCTGTGTGTATGTAACGCAGTAAAAGCGGTAGGTAAGGGGAATGAAATTTAGCCGGGTTGGAGAGGGAAGACTATACTTTTCTCATCGTCTTCTCACACCAGTGTGAACCTGTAGAGCATTCATGACGTCACACATCTGTGCTTGCCATGCATTGCTAGTCAGAGTACTCGCTTGTATCGTCTCGGCCCTGTCAGGTGGCGACTTGAGCGAGTACTCGAGTCGAGACGTGTTCATCGATGGTAACATTTGCGTTATAAAAGTAGTTTTGATTAATAGAGTTGTGGAAGTAGGTAAATTAAATGTGTTTTTGTTTATCTTGAGCGATATCAAAACTTTATTATATCATGACTGAAAGTATTTTATTTTAAAAAACTATAATTATATTTATTGAATATATAAAAGTTATAATAGGTACTAATGAAATGAAGTAGTGTAGGGCCAGGGAGAAGGGGTAAGTGTGCAGGCCCAGACACGATCACTGCCATACGAGAGCTTGTCGAAACTTGCATGTGATGACCTGTCGAGGAGAGGAAGGGGGAAAGCTGTGTAAATACGCATGGATATTCAAAAATGAGTCAGTTACTTAATACATTTGGAAGGCATCGCTCGTTTATTGTCCGCGATGTTTGAGAGCCGAAGAATTATGCATGTACGTATACCAACCATATTTGATTAATTACTTCATTGAATTGCTCAGAAATCAAGCTTGTATACGTAAGAGTGTATGTAGACTCGGGGGGCGTAAAGGAAATTATATCCAATGTTTTATAATTCCAAAAGTTTTATTAATTTAAATTGAGATTTTCATAACTGCCAAAATAATTACATTGAAATTTTCGGAAATCAAGCGGAAATTCCTAGGGCTGGAGACGGGTAAGTGCTTTCCATTGTTAGTATTCACAGTTTAATAAAATGTTAAAATAAAATAAGAAAATTAACAAATAAATTTTAGTAAAATTATATATTCGATATATTGATCTTATACAGGATCCGATTCATTTGGGTCCTAAGCTGTAAATAAGATATACATTAAAGAAAATGCTGAAAAATTACTAACATAAAATAAAGTTACAATAAATCAAGAAATAAAGAAGAATTAAATTACTTTTTAACAAAGGAATATAGATTCATTGGATAAAATGTTCAGTACCTACAAGCAATTCGTGAACCGAACCTAGGGGTAATCTGCCCGCTTTGAGATGTCATTGGGTTATTGCTGGTTTTGTGGTGAATTGTGAGGATTTTTTTTTTTTTTTTTTAGAATTTCAATTCTTTTTAAATTCTCGAAATTTTTTTAGGGTTTCGTTTTTTTATATAGTTTTTGGTATTTTTTGTTTTGTCGAATTTGTGGAGATTTATTTTTTTGTACTTTTTTCGGGTTTATACATATTTGGAAATCTGATACCTTAAGGTAAAAGCCAAGGTCAAATACAAGATGGCATCAGAGTGTCGGGTTACAGCTCCTGACACCTGTCCCTGTTGCCTGCTTATTTGTATCGGCCTTGTGCTATGATTACACGACATTATAAGCAGATACACCATACTATTACTATAGGGAATTGTATCTGACATTGTCTAGCCTTAGTTCTATCTATGTATTGTCTCTATTATATGTCTGAAAATGTTTATACCTATTGTTGCGAGCCGCGACTGTCTGGCTGGGCGGTGTAGTACGATACTGTGGTGGCGGAGCTAGGATACCCCCTTCCCACTCACTCCTCGGCGCCGTGGCTGTCGGGCAGGGCGGCTATATACAATACAGTGGCGGCAGCGCTAAAAGACCTCCTCAGGTGATTGTATTACTCCATGATAACCACCTGCGCCCAGTATCGGGTAACCGAGGGAAAATATCGTGATCTGGAATGATCCTGTTCCCTCTTTATCTCTCGGGGTGGTGCTTGACATTGAAGCGACATCTTTCCAGGAGGTTGGAGAACAGAGAGCCGCCGAGATAATTCGAGAAGAAGGAGGGTGAGGTATATAAGGGGGAGCTGCAGCAGGAGCGAGAGAGTTTTTGCTGGCAGGTGCCTAGTGTGATCTCAAGTGATAGTGACAAGTATTGGATTGCGACGACTGTTCAAGGGTGTCCAGCGAGTGGGACCGCAGCAAGTAGTAGGAAGAAGGTGATTCTAGGCCAGAAAGATTCTTCGGTATTGTTTCTTTGGGTCCACCATTGTGAGTGACTAGTAACCTTTCTATATACAGAGAACTTGTGTAGATGTATTTTTTTCCCCTTTATGTAAATAGTAGTTATTTGTTCTGTTTGACATTTATTGTGGTAAATCTTTATAGACATAGATTTTTTTGTATATACAGTTGTAAATAAACTAGGTCAGCTTTACTTTCTTTATTTTATCAAATACCTCCAACCCCAAACATACCTAGCCCGCAACTTGTAATACTGGTGTCAGAAGTGGGATGGAGGCAATTACTTAAAATTTAATTAAGTGTTTTAAATGGTGTTAAAATTAAGTGTAGATCGTTAGATATTTAATCATACTTGTTAATTTTTATTAGGTAAGGAATTTTAGGTTATAAGTTTATGTTAACAAGAAAAACGGCTAGTGAGTTAGAGGGTTTGCGAGCAATAATAGAGGGACTGAGTAGCCAAATAGCTACCCAAATAAGTGGTGTGAATACAAAAATTGAGAGTGTTGATGAGAATATAGACAAGAAAATAGACAGTTTTGATAGGAAAATTGACAGTGTTAATGAGAATGTAGACAAGAAAATAGACAGTGTTAAAGATAATGTAGACAAGAAAATAGACGGTGTTAATGAGAATGTAGACAAGAAAATAGACAGTTTTGATAGGAAAATTGACAGTGTTAATGAGAATGTAGACAAGAAGATAGAGGCAATTAGTGAGCTAGTGCATACTAAAATAGAGTATGTGGACAAGAAAATTCAAAGTGTAACTCAAATGGTGGACCTAAAAATTGACAATGTCAGTGAATTGGTAGACCATAGAATTGACAGTGTTAATGAAAATGTGGAAAAGAAAATAGGAAGTGTGAAAGACGACCTGCAGAAAAAGGTGAGTGTCTTAAGGACAGAATGGGAGAAATTTTTACAGCGACAGGCAGGTGGTCAGCCATCGGTGTGTCGGGATAGCGACTCGACGAAGCCAGAGCTGAGACATCAGGGTAACGATGGGAGCTGCTCTGCGTTTGCAGGATCGGCGGTAGGACTACCACAGAACATGAATACAGCTGAGGTTGTCATACCTGGGGTTGGAAAGGGGGTTACAATCAAGCCTGCCCCTTATGATGATCAAACCCCATGGTGTGAATATCAGCACCAATATGAGATTGTTTCAACCCTGAATGGTTGGACAGAAGAGCAACGTGCCTACTACCTGGCAGCAGTGTTGAGGGGCCCTGCACTCAGTATACTCCAATCTTTGCCTGAACGACATCGCCTGGAGTATTCTGTATTCTACGTTTGTCTCTGCCCAGGAGCTGCGCTTTGGGGACCGCTATTTACGACATGCCCACCATGCCCAACTTCGAAGCTGTAGCCAGCGACCTGGGGAGTCACTTCAAGAACTTTGGCAAGGCATTGTGAGATTAGCCCATCTGTCACTTGAGGGGTGTCCAGAGGAGGCGCGAGATGTGCTTGCCATTGGGTTCCTTGTTGATGCCATTGCAGACTTGGAGGTGCGACAAGCAGTACGCCTGGCAGCACCTCGTACCATGCAAGATGCTCTAGCCGTGCACTGAAGTCGAGTCAGCAAGGCAGGTGCCAGCGAATCGGCGTGTGGTGCGAGCAGCGAAAGTAACAAGCGAAGAAGAGGGGAACAGCATCGAGAATACCCTGAATTAAAATTAAGACAGCAATTAGCGTCATTTCCAGCAGAGTTGGTGCTTTGGAACACCGCCCTCAACCAGGAAAGCGGCCAGAGTGCTGGCAGTGTGGACGACCTGGACACCTGAGAGCCCAATGTCGGCAGTATCAGCGAAGAAACCAAGACCCAGAACCAGGTGAGACCAACCAATTAGTTCAAAATTCGGGAAACATGTAAACACCGGTCTTGAGGGGCGAAGGTCGGCGATTGCTGGAGGTAAAGCCACACAATTCCTTCAAGTACATTCGGTGAAACAGGAAGTTGATGCATTGCTGGTAGAGGGCAGCCTGGATGATGTACCCTGTCAGATGGTTGTAGATACAGGGGCGACCATAACTGTCGTCAGGCCAGACATCATTAGGCCTTTCCCCCAGCAATCACATGATCAAAGTACTGGGGTGTGCATGTTAACCACTGTAACTGGTGAGACAACACCAGTGAAAGGAAAGAAGTGTGTGCAACTAAAATTGGGTGAACTAGAGTTAGAACATGAAGTCTACATAGCGGATATTGCAGATGCATGTTTACTGGGACTAGATATTCTGCGTAAACTAGGATGCTGCATTGACACTCGACTAGGGGTCTTGAAGGTAGGTGAAATCGAGTTGGTACTGATACCACGACCAGAATTAACATCACCAGTCAGCTGCCCTGTAGTTTGTTGCCAGACCACTTTGTTGCCTGCTTCTAGCAAAATTGTGATACCAGGGCGCTGTGTAGGACAGTTTGTAAGGCGCCTAGAATTAATCGAGCCTATGGGAAGAGGGAGTAACCTCCCTGATGGAGGACTTATAGCCAGAACTTTGGTTTCATCAAGATCAAATAATTTCCCTGTTAGAATGATGAACTTGACTGACAAGGCAATTCGTCTTGAGGAGGGGGCAACGATTGGCTTGTGTAAGCAGGTTTCCCAGATAAACACCACTGAGTCTAAGGTCTTAAGGGAGGACCTTGTGAAGCATACTCTGCCCGAACCACTTGCAGAACTCCTGAAGAGAACAAAGGAAAACCTGGTCTGGAGACAAGAGAATGCTGTTGCAGAACTCTTAATAAAAAATCAAAACGCTTTTTCATGTGGTTCACATGATCTTGGGACATCTGTGGCATGTTACCATATTAATACAGGAGACGCCAGACCTATCAAGCAACCCCTTATACATTCTGAAGGAAATGAAGGATCTGGATGTGATAGAGCCATCAAACAGCCCCTGGTCATCTCCAGTTGTGTTGGTTAAGAAGAAAGATGGCTCAACAAGACTTTGTATACATTACCGGCGGCTAAATGATGTGACCAGGAAAGACTACTACCCATTTCCTCGGATAGATGACACTCTGCATAGCCTGGCTGGATCCCAGTGGTTCTCAACCTTGGACATGAAAAGCTGTTACTGGCAATGTGAAGTGGCCCCAAAAGATAGAGAGAAGACTGCCTTTTCTGTACAAGGGAACGGAACCTGGCATTTCAAGGTCATGCCTTATGGACTGTGCAATGCTCCAGCAACATTTGAATGACTTATGGAAAGAGTACTACCTTTGGATATTTGTCAGGTTTATTTAGATGACATTGTGGTTACAGGGAAGACATTTGATGAACACCTGACACATCTTGATTCAGTGCTCCAGAGGATAACAGCAGCTGATTTGAAGCTAGTTCCCAAAAAGTGTAATTTGTTCCAAAGGAAAGTGAAATTTTTGGGACATGTAGTGTCGGCTGAAGGGCTAGAAACAGATCCAGAGAAGACGAAAGCAATTAGAGATTGGCAACATCCAACTGACCGGACTCAAGTAAGGAGTTTCCTTTGGCTGTGTGCTTACTATCGGCGTTTTGTGCATGGATTCGCCACAATAGCAAAGCCATTACATGAATTGACTGAGACTAAAAGAAAATTTTTTTGGACCCCTGATCTGGAATTCTCATTCAGAAAATTAAAGGAAATTTGGATTTCACCTCCTGTCCTAGGTTATCCTAGTAGTGGTGGACAGTTCATTTTAGACACTGATGCGAGCGATGGGGAGATTGGTGCTGTGTTGTCACAGATTCAGGATGGAAAAGAGAGGCCATTAGAATATTTCAGCAAAGTGTTACATAAGGCCGAAAGAAATTACTGTGTAACTCGCAGGGAGCTCCTGGCAATGGTCAAGTCTATTTCACATTTTCACCATTACTTATATGGAAGGTATTATATTCTACGAACAGGTCATGCATCATTACGTTGGTTACTGAATTTAAAAAACCCAGAAGGACAGATAACTAGGTGGATGGAGCACCTTCAAGAGTACGATTTTGAAACACAGCACAGACCTGGGCGCTTACACAACAATGCTGATGCACTGTATAGGAGGCCATGCGAGCCAATGTGCTTTCATCGTGATCGTCAAGAAGGGAAGGCTGGGAAGATACCAACTGCTAGGATAACAAGAATCCAAGAGTTCACAACTGGCAATGAACCTTCTCCCTGGAGCGATGAAAAGATTGGCGAAGATCAGAGAAAGGACACTGCTCTTGGGCCAATACTAGAAGGGAAGGAAAAAGGCCAGCGCCCAGAGTGGGCCGATTTATCTGATCAAAGTAGTACAACTAAGGCATACTGGGCACAATGGGATTCTCTATCTCTGAGAAATGGTGTCCTGTACCGGAACTGGGAAAGTGCAGATGGAAAAGAAACACGTCTACAGCTGGTACTCCCAGAAATTAGAGTTCCAGAGGTGCTGAAGGAACTTTATAGTTCAGCAGCTGGAGGACATTTGGAGTTAATAAGACTCTCAACAAAGTTAGATTGCGATACTATTGGCTACATTGCAGGGATGATGTCGAGAGGTGGTGTTGAACCTGTGATGCTTGTACAGCAAGAAAGGGACCAAGAACTAGAGGGCATGGTCATCTTCAGAAGTACATTGTCGGAGCCCCATTCGAGAGGATGACAGTAGATATTTTGGGTCCCTTGCCAGTGACTGAGTGGAAGAATCGGTACCTATTGGTGGTGCAAGACTACTTCACCAAGTGGCCTGAAGTCATACCAATACGTAACCAAGAGGCTAGCACAGTGGCCGATGCTTTAGTGGAGCATGTATTCTCAAAATTTGGAGTGCCACTCGAACTTCACTCCGACCAGGGCCGCAACTTTGAAGCCAAGTTATTCCAGGAACCGTCCAAAATTTTGGGAATGAAAAAGACATGGACTACTCCTTTGCATTCTCAATCGGATGCGATGGTCGAGCGTTTAAATCGTACCTTAGAACAGTATCTGTCCATTTTTGTAGCCGACAATCAAAAGGACTGGAACTCCAAGGTGCCCCTGTTTCTCCTTGCATATCGGTCAGATGTCCATGAAGCCACAAGGGTAACACCTTCGAAGATGTTTGTTAGGGCGAGAGCTTCGTCTTCCGAGTGATCTACTCCTAAGGAGGCCAGCAGATGAATAACAGCCAGCTTCACCAATGGTGTATGATGACGAACTGCGTCGCAAATTGAGCACAATCCATGACTTCGCTCGGCAACATTTAAGAGTCAACACCGACCGGATGAAAACAAGGTATGTTCGGAGGGGACCTGAAAGGACATTTCAAGAAGGACAGCTGGTGTGGCTGTATAACCCACAATGATGGAAAGGATACTGTCCAAAACTACAGAAATGCTGGGAAGGCCCTTACCAGATTGCAAAGAAAATAAATGATGTGGTCTTCCGGATAGTTCGCAAGGGCTCTCGGACAAGAAAACCCAAGGTTGTGCATATTGACAGACTGGCTCTCTATGATGGACCAGAGTCTGTTGTGTCTGTTCGGGACGAACAGACTTGAGGAGGGGGCAGTGTTGCGAGCCGCGACTGTCTGGCTGGGCGGTGTAGTACGATACTGTGGTGGTGGAGCTAGGATACCCCCTTCCCACTCACTCCTCGGCGCCGTGGCTGTCGGGTAGGGCGGCGAAATACAATACAGTGGTGGCAGCGCTAAAAGACCTCCTCAGGTGATTGTTTTACTCCATGATAACCACCTGCACCCAGTATCGGGTAACCGAGGGAAAATATCGTGATCTGGAATGATCCTGTTCCCTCTTTATCTCTCGGGGTGGTGCTTGACATTGAAGCGACATCTTTCCAGGAGGTTGGAGAACAGAGAGCCGCCGAGATAATTCGAAAAGAAGGAGGGTGGGGTATATAAGGGGGAGCTGCGGCAAGAGTGACAAGAGTTTTGCTGGCAGGTGCCTAGTGTGATCTTAAGTGATAGTGACAAGTATTGGATTGCGACGACTGTTCAAGGACGTCCAGCGAGTGGGACCGCAGCAAGTAGTAGGAAGAAGATGATTCTAGGCTAGAAAGATTCTTCGGTATTATTTCATTGGGTCCACCATTGTGAGGGACTAGTAACCTTTCCATGTACAGAAAACTTATGTAGATGTATTTTTTCCCCTTTTTGTAAATAGTAGTTATTTGTTCTGTTTGACATTTATTGTGGTAAATCTTCATATACATATGTTTTTTTTGTATATACAGTTGTAAATAAACTAGGTTAGCTTTATTTTCTTTATTTTATCAAAGACCTCCATCCCCAAATGTACCTAGCCCGCAACTTGTAACACTATGATAAAGTTCGTTGTAATTTAGCTGAATTAAAAAAAATTGGTTGTCTGTAAAGTCGGTTTACTGACGATAGTTGAATGTGACAAAGTCTTAAGAAAATACTGATGGAATGGTATTATTTTTCAAAAGAAAATTTTAATTTCATTTGTTTAATAGATTTGGATGTATATAGAGAAGGAAGTAATTGGAAATCACAATGATATTGATCAAGTTATATTTATTTGTACGCATAAATACAATTATGTAAATTTTTTTTTTTTACAATTTAATAGTTTTTACTCCACGCAGACGCATCGCTCACTCAAGTAGGAGAGAGACGGATGTCGAACGCTGCCGAACGCAAAGGCCGATTGTACTTCTTTGTCGCTCGTTCCGCGCTCTCGCTTGCACTTCAAGCCTTACATGGAACACCTCAGAGCGAGGTAACGCCGCATGAGTCATGTTTTTTC
>PNEQ01019881.1:0-24621 GCA_003012365.1 Medauroidea extradentata
TTGTCATATAAACACTGTAACACGCCAAATTTTGCTTTTAAAACACTCGCTGCACATTGTTTACATGCTTTCTTATGGAAAAAACGTATTTGTTTTGGGTCAACCTACTACTAGCGCCGTTAGTTCGCAAGCCGCCGCGAGCTTCAGTAAGCGAGTCAAAAATATTAGGAAGTTGCCAGACCTAACTTATATGACCCTGATCACAACTATGCATCACTGTGGATACTAACACAAAATTTCCCTCGACAGAATGTGTATGTTTTCTGTTGCGTGGTTGGTAATACACAATCGTTTACGACACCGAGATCGGGCCGTAAATAAGGAAGGCGGGTTAACCTGGCAGTGCCATCTCTTATAAACCCTAACATACTCCTTGGTTCACTGTATTTTCACACCTTGGAATAAATATTTACTTCACAGTCTGTTATGGATGGCTGTATCACAAGCATTTTGTTTCGCCGTTTTAAAAATATATGTCATGTTGTAAGACCTTCCCTATGCTGAGAATAGAGAAGTAAAAGTACTTCGTAGGTAATATTTATTTCTTTAAATAAACTTAATTTGTAACTTTCCTCTTTCTTGAAATCTGCTTCTTGAAAATTAGTCATGTTAGAATATATGTATGTTCTTATTATGTATGGAAATTTAAAGTGCTACATAAAGTTGTTTAGAGTACCATTTTCGAAAAACCAAAATCAAGAATTCAATGTGGAATGCATAGTGGCTGTATATTTTAAGTTTGTTTCTGGGACCCGCATATTGCTTTTTCAGCTCTTAAGACGGTGTGGTAGATAATATTTCCTCGCGCGGGGGGTTTTTGTAGTGGTTCACATACTCGTCGTGAGATAGTGCTACGTTCGGCTGTAGGCATGGGCTGATTTAACTTGTAACAAGAAGCAAACAGGGCGGTGTTCCGGCCGCTGTTTATCGGCGAGCGGAGAAGAGAAAGACTGTACCCGGCAGATAAGAATGCCGCCAGGCATGTGGCACGTTTGTGTGTGAGTCAGAGAGTGTTTCTCTTCGACTGGCTATAACGGCAGCATAGGTATATAGCACATTCAATCAGTCATTTAATTCTTTTATTTTTCCCACAATGGTTTTACCATCTTAGGGACTTGACATAAAGAAATAGTACAATTTGTTATGTACTCGATATATATGTGTGTGTATAAATAATACTGTGTACATAACAAATTATAGTTATATAGCATATATATATATATATTATAACAAATATATGTTATCGGGTTAATAAATTATTGAGGCTTACATGAAATCCCATTTTGATCCTTTACTCCCTTTTTGTCATCAGATTTCCTTTTCTGTTTTAAACAATAGCGGACGTATACAAGGAACAAATCAAAGATAAGCGGTAAGACAAAATTATATAAGTATCAATATTTGTATATCAGTACCTAAATAAAGAAAATACATTAATTAACACGTTATTTATCTTTAATCAAATAATGTCACTATTTTCTTTTATAATTAATCTTCTTATATATAAAAATCTCTATGTGTATGTATGTTACCTACGAACTCCAAACGGCTGGAGCAATTTTGATGAAATTTTCAGGCAATCTTCATATTAGCCCAGCGGGTGATCCTGTGAAGTTTGGTAGCGATCAGATCTACAGAAATGTTTTTTTTTTAATTTGCCAATTTTGTGCCATTTTCGCTACAAATTAATCAATTATAATAAATATTAAATATAACAATTAAGTAGGATACAGACTTGTAACTGTGCAGCATGTCAATGTATAGACTTCAATACTTGGCTATAGATATTTAGTGCTACTCGGGTCGCAATTTTTTTTTATAAAAGATATAAGTCTGTAATTATAATAAGTCACAACATTATATATCAACTGAACTAGATGTATGCGCTGATCATGTTTTATCCAAAATAATTTTAAATTCGTAGCCTCTTTGTGTAACCTTTCAGTTTAGCCAACTATTCCACATACAGGCCTAAATCAGTAACGAGTAATTTTTTTCGTCTTAGAAAATTGTGAGTTTAACGCTTGCTGACATCACATACTCTTACATGTTAACGATTTAATCTCGTAATATATCATTTGATTACAAATACAGTGAGATAATCACGTTTTCCAACAAGACATGTCATTACTACTGTGTACAATGAATAATACCTACTTAAAGTAGGCCTAAACTCTATTATGTTAAAAGAAAGGAAAAAAAATACTCTTCTTTATTTTCCCTTAATAATTCGCACCAATCATTGCTTAAGGCGCCCACCTACTGGCCGTGTGTTTGTGTGCGTGAGGCACGGCGCCAAGGGCGATATTGACCAGCTCATCTGGCACGGTATCGCCTCTACCGCAAGACACTGAAACGACGTGTAGTGGTGTCGTAGATTACTCGCCTGACCGACACTTTCAGCGGTGACCCCATCTTTTTATTGGTGTAAAGTATTAAGCAAAGTCCAATGCATGTTTCTCGAGTAGTTTCACACGAATCCTGTGAGTAGTTTTTCAGATATAAGAGGTTGTAAAAGCTGTTTTTAGCCATTTTGAGGGGCTCTGAAATGATTTTTCTAATCGACGTGATGCATTGAAACCACTCTTCCGACATCGTTTGAAGTGTATTTTCTTTTCGTACATTGACACAATGGACGTATGTGAAATATTTTCGTAATAAAACCGTAACTACGATCACGCTGCAACGCATTTTAACGCGCGGTAGGCGAGGCCCTTAACACATAAAAAAAGGTTCTTATAAAATTCAATAATACGTAACTACACAAAAAAGTAGTTCATCACATAGTGGACGACTTGAAAAGAGGCGGAGCTTCTGTCAGGTGTGGGAAACAATTCCTATCTCCATGGATACCGCAGCCGAACATAACCTTAATTTAGCTGTTTGACTTCACATGTCCCGGATGAGATGTACATAAAGAAAATTGATTATTTGTTTTGAATTTGCTGTTTTTTCAGGTAAAAATTAATCTTATGTATTTGCATCTCTTAACCATGAAATTGAAACTAATGTTTTTATCCTTGCGTGCAAATCTAAGAATGCACAACATTTTTGCTTTCTGCAATTACCAACTAACAAATCAGCATGTTTGTAAACAAGCTTTGTTTCCCACAGTACTTTTCCCCTGCAGTGACGTCAGGGGGCGTGTACGTCAAGTCTTCCATTCTGCCGCTGTACTCCATACACACTCATTACGTTGGCTTTACAAGATGCGCTTCCTCAAGATTTCAGCATGCGATCTAATTTTAGAGACGATTGAAAAGTGGTGTAGTTAAAGTTCAGTCCATTACTCTTTCAAGTACTGGCGGCAGACTTCCTACTATCTCCTCTAATCGGGACTTTCACCATAATAATTTGTACGAATAAAATTTTACTGCGCAGATGTAATTATTTCTAGGTGCTAGCCCTCCGATGTATTTAAATATTCCTCTTTCTTTAAACTGTCTAGAAGGATTAAGTAACTAAGCCGTTGTGAGTGAGTGAGATATTTTTGGTCAGCGTTCAACATAGAGGTCTTTAACGCTGAAGGGAGGTGACATGATGTGAGTATGGAGCAGTGCCAGAATGAAAGGGCGGGGGAAACGGGAGATCCCCGTGAAAACCCGCCGACCAGCGGCATCGTCCAGCACGATTCCCACATGCGAAAATCCAGGGACCGTCTGACCGAACCCGGATCGTCTTGGTGGGAGGCGAGAGGTCTGGCCTCTCGACCACCGTGGTCCCTTACAAAGCAGAACAACGAGTGTATAAGGGAGATTATTCTTGTCTCGAACTGGTATTTTTAAACTTTAAAAGAAACATGGTTGTTATGTGTTTAAATGTTCTAGTTATACTTAGTAATTAATTAGGATGTCAGTTACTTACTATTACTTCTCTTTCATGATTTTAATAAAATAATATTCCTTCTTTATCTGCGGTTTATAAGAAGATTTCTCAGCTAATGTTTGGTGTAGGTCATGCTTTTCCATAGAACCATGAGTAACATATACTAACGACTTAACTATCCTTACACTGACATTTCGTAATGTAGCTTATATTGTGTCTTCTGTATTTGAAATACTGCTAAACATTTTGCTTGTTTTAACAATTTAAGAAACAATTTTTTAATTTTTTTGTTGCATTTATTAAATAAAAACTGTATCTCTGGTTATTTATAAAATATATGATGATTTATTCTCACTCATTGTAAACAAACATCATGCATTTTCAAAGAATGTGGTGTATTGTAAGTGCAATACACAACCTCTGTAAAAGAATGTTCTACCATAGAATATGTGTATTACTGAAAACAAAAGGGCACCATAGAATAACTCATGGAAATTGATAATTTTGCAGTGTTGCCAAGCATTTTCTTGTCTTAATTACTGTGAGTGGTTAGTTGTCACTGAACCTGGTTTAAAATTGTCACTGATTACTAACAAATAAGTTAGTAACACTTAAATAAGTATATTTTTATTTCAAAATACTGCTTTGAAAAAAAAAAAAAAAAAAAAAAAACGAGACTAAATAGAAAGTGTTGCTGTTAAAATTCAATAACTAAAAATGCTTTCCGGAGTATGTGTTTTGAAATCCTGATCCCGCCATCCTTATTTCTGTTTCGTATAGTTTCCTTAAATCGCACAGGCTTGTTTCATACACAAAAAATATGACCACCTTTAGTATTATTTTACAAGCACCTTTAAGTTACCAAGTTACTAAAATAATACAAGATAAAAATGATATAAATATGCTTGGAAAATTTGGTTTGTGGATTAAAAATACTTTAAAAGAATTACTGGAACGTTAAGAGTTTATTTTAATAGGTGTTTTGATAACAGTTAAATAAAGCTTGACGTTAACATTTGCGACCTAGAAGATTACATTACCTAGTTACATTGGGTTTTAGAATAATGATTAATTTTGGATGGTTTAAGTGTGGGATTTATAACATGATAAAGCATTAAGTGACAGTAACTAATAATGGTAGACCCATTCTGTGACCACAGCTATTGTTGAACATTGTGTAAAGTTATGAGAAATAAGTCAATGACATTTTAGTGAATACTTTTTCTGTAGAGCAAAATTTTTAATCTGAAGTGCAAGCAAAGGTCCTGTAGGTGTGCATTTTAATTTCTTTTTTAATCCCTTCTCTGTTTGACCCTATTTTATAACTGCATAGTATAAAACCCAGAATAAAAATCTTTAAATACTATTAGGAGTTAGGAAGTAAGTATCTCTCAATTTAATAAAATGAGAACCAGTTCAATATCTTGTGTCTATGACAGAGAAAGTGAAAAATGATACAATCCCCGGGCAAAAGAGTGAAAGAGAATTTGTAACTATGCTGTTGTTAAATAAGTAAATACCATTTTTTTTTCTAAAAATGTATTGTAGAACCTATAAAACTGATACTTAAAAAGTCAACAAATGCAAATTAAAACTTTGGCCAACTCAACGTTGTTTTTGTTTATAGATGAAATTATGTGCTACCAAAGAAAATGTATGTCATGTTCGTATAAATTACAGTATATAACATTTAATTATATATATATATACTATTTTTTATATGTATACATATATAATGTAGGACTTATATAAAGAACATGATGTATAAACAACATATATACAATATAGCAGGTAGTAAACTAGAGTAACAAACTAGCAGCAAACTTTTGAGTTCAAAATTTCAAACCCACTGGTGATCGTAATAATTATGACTCAGAACCATAATATGAAACGAAGGATTACTTCGGCGTAGGTAACAAAAACATGCCGAAATAAATTTGCTTACAATTAAAAGCGTAATTCAAATTCCCCATAGTGAAAACCGCTAACACCTCACAGGAATCAAATCAAACGTAGATTGCAGTGTTCTTCATCGCCTATCAGTAGAACATTTCTTTACTTACTTGGTGCAGTTGGAAACAAAATATATCTATTATATTAAAAAACCAAAAATAATTAGAAATTTGTATTTTATTTAGTCTTAACTGAGGTACATTTATATGAATTGAGGCAGTGGGAGGTAATTCCTACCCTGCTTTCCGTTACTTTAGGTACGTATAGGATTACTTAACTTCATGAATGATATTGTTGTAAAACATACAAAAGTGTTACTTACTTGCTTTAAATAACAATTTGTTTCCGTCCTTTAATTTTCTTGCGAGGAGCATTGAGCCGTAGCATCGACTTCTTCCCATTGCGGCAACGGTCAGAACACAAAGCATGTATAGTAGAGAGGTGACACTCCCATGAATTGAGTGGTCTATCAAAATTTAGACGAAAAAGGTAAATTGTTCGCAAATGTAGTACCAACCAAATAAAAATAAATGGTCAAACCACTGTGACAAAAACCGAGATTGGCTACACTGCAGTTAGGATTTGACTGTGTTTGTGGCTACGGGTAGTATCATGTATTGTTTTTATTTATTAAAACTTTGAGGCATTTGTTCATTGAACTTGTTAAATATTTTGGTTTATCAAGTTTTTTAAATTATGAATAGAAGAGTGACGATCCCAAAATTTAAAGAATTCAAATTTTCATGATATACAAAATTCATAGCATCATTCCTTTGCAGTCTTACCTAGCGAGTTACATAATATGAAGACACTAGGGCAAAAAAGAAAATAGAAATTAAAGTGATAAAATGAACAAATTAGTGTCAGAAATTCATTAACAAGACATTTATTAACATGACACGTTAAGGTATGCAAAATTACAAATTTAGGTGACAATGTCGCTGAAATATGGAATTACAATGTACAAAATAAATGAAAGCGCTAAATGTCGGCAATCAGCCGCTTCAATAACCTTATAATCCAATACACAAAAATTAGCGCTCAACAGTGAAACGGTAACATTCACAATTTTGGACTTCTTTTTTTAAGGAATGAAGGCACAGCGCCATTAAACCAATTAATACTCGATGCCTAAATGCAGCTTCGCAACGCATGTAAGCAAACTCCAGTGAACTACGTCTCCAAAAGTCAACATAGAGAAATTACAGAAAACATGATTCAAATTCAAAATCACTCGTCGCGGCATGAGTACACCTCGTGTACCAAAATGTCGACACTGCTCATGTCACTACGGTGTTTCTGTTACAAAATCCACTAAATACAAAAATACTTAAATCGCACATAATTTCGATGGTGGAGCCTTAACAGCAATTTGGACAAGGCTAAAAAGTGAAATATCATTTACCATACATGACGGTGGCCGCCTCCACATGCCGTGGGGAGCAAGTCTCTGCTAAACATTACCTATGGAGTTAACTTACATGTAAGTGCCTAGGTGAACTGCCTCCGAGTAGAGCTGATATGGAAGAGACCTCTAGCACACACGAGCACTAGCCTGGCCAGGGCTCATCGCCGTGCATGCGTTGAGGAAAGGAGAGGGGAGGCAAAGAACACACTACATGGAACAAGGAAAAGGGGATACTGATCGTCGCAGCACCCGCCGCCGATGATCATGGTCAGTTTATAAATCTTCCTGACGTCGCAAGTGCCACAGAAACACAAGGCATTCCGTGCAACCTCCCTCATAAAACTCCTGACTAGGAGGAGAAAACAAATGTTGACCCTTATCTCAATGAAGCTGAAACCACAAAGTCCATCTTGAAGCGAATAAAATAAAGTCTTGAAGAAATTCTGGAAGAAAGCTGAAGAAAGTTGGTGCACGAGTAGAAGCAAAGAAGTACAAGAGTAAAGATAATAGTCTTCAAGACGACGTTCATAAAGCAAGCACCCCATCACTTGCTATCACAGGATCCAGGGTTTCTCCAGGGATGAACAAACAGTGAGCATCCCACTGGAACACAGCGTCCCTCGGTCGCCAGCAACACGGCGGCGCCGAACAGATTGCAGATGAGGGAAGGCGCACATGAAGCCCTCCGCCTCCCAGCGGAGCGATCAAGCCTGCAGACGGACACCAACGTCAGGTGGGTGGCAGTCAACCTCTCGACGATCTTCTCAGCTCTCACGGCGATCCTTCAGAAGACAGCGGACGACGGCGGATCGGGGGAGGTTCATGGAAGAAAGAAAAAAAAAACAAGGGAAAAACGGGAAAGCCAAAATGCACAACAAAAAAAAGGGGAAACCACTCTAAAGGAGGCAGTCTAACAAACCCTATCATGTTACTAAAATGCAGTCGATCGAACAATTAATCCAAAAAGATCCCTCAATAAATACACAACAATATTGAATATATATGAAACAAGAGCAAAATTTGTTTGTTTTTTACACAAATTTGTAAGCAATAGTTAACATGAACATCACACTTCAACTATAAGAATATTTTACTCTTTAGATCTGTTACAAAAACAAAACAAAGCCTGCACAAAGGCTTACCTAAGCTTCAAAAAACCCTGAAAACATTCAAAACTTTAGTACTTAAGGGAAATTCGATTACTTACATTCCATTAATACACACACACACACACATATATATATATATATATATATATATATATATATATATATATACATATTAAAATGAATATACGTCACAGAGCTCTGTTAAAATGTAGACATCATTTAGTCACGTGATTTTCTCTTTGGTATGAAGGGCTTTATGTGAGTAACATGGGCCTTCCTAATGCCCTTCTGTGAGTGTCGTAAAGATAATTGAACAGTGTTCGGAGTGAAAAATGTCCTTACCAAATAAGGTCCACAATACTTGGTTATAAATTTCGCGCTCACATGCGCCGCAGCATCAGCAAGTTCAAAGTTTCTACAAAGTACAAGGTCTCCTACCCTGAATGGTGGAGGGAAGCGCTTCTTATTAAGCCTACTCTGTACCTCCAACTTCGCGGTATGCAACTGCCTAGCTACATCCTCATACAGGCGGTCTCTCTCATCTTCCGTAGATTGCTGCATAGGAGAAGGGATTCCCCAAACATTAAGGAGAGGATGAGTGAGGTGGCGACCCAAAAAGGGAACACAGGGAGGGACCCCGGTGGAACTATGTACGGTACTATTAAACCCTAACTCAATATATTCCAGGTCAACATCCCGAAGGGACTGATCAGCATTATGGAAAATGGTAAGACAAACCTTGAGGTTTTTATTGAACCTCTCTACTTGGTTACCCTTGGGAAAATACGGGCTTGAAGTAAAGTGCTTCACAGCCCACTTAAAGCACATGTCCTGAAAGATGCTCGACGTAAAATAACGGGTGTTATCGGTTAAGATACGTCCCGGAGCACCAAAAACCTTCCAGGTGTGATCCGTCAGGGCTCTGACGATCGTAGCAGCTTTCATGTTTCGAAGGGGAAGCAAAAACACAAATTTAGTAAACTTGTCCAACAGTATCAAAATGCATACATTGCCACGTTTGGACCTGACAAAGGGACCAAAGATATCTAAGTGAGCGATATGCCACGGTGCCTCGGCAATATCGCCTGTTTTCAAGCCAAAATTAGCCTGCTGCGCGGGCTTGCATTTCTGGCAGTCCTTGCATTCCCTAACATAAGCAGAAATGTCACGCTTAAGACTAGGCCAAGCAAAAGTGGCAGCTATTTTGCGAAAGATTTTATTAATGCCCAAGTGTCCGCCAAAGGCGGAGTCAATGAAAATACCGGAAAATCATTGGTTGCATGCTCTTAGGGGCAACCACCTTTTTCGCCCTGCCTGTACTCCCAATAAAATTTAATACTCCGTCATACTCAGCGTACTGACACGGTTCGCCAACACGTAGTTGTTCACGAATTTCATGACACAAGGGATCTGACTTTTGCGCCTCCTTGATGCTGACGAAACACTCAGGAAAATTTTGCAAAATGTTGATATTTTCGGTCACTGCCTGATCCTCCACACAAAATTCGGTAGGATCATACATCCTAGAAAGCACGTCGGCAACAACGTTGTTGCAACCACGAACGTGATGGACTTTGAAACGAAAATGGGACAACCTATAGAACCAACGCCCTATTTTTCCCATTTGCTGGGGATGGTTTAAAACCCAACTCAAAGCCTGATTATCGGTGAATAAATCACACTCTTCATGCTCAACATAAGAAGAAAATTTCTCTAGGCCAAAAAGGCAGGCAAGGGTCTCCTTTTCAAAGCATCCCAGATGTTTCTCGGATTCAGTCAAAGAACAGCTCGCAAATGCTATAGGAGCTATGTCTTTCTCACTTCGCTGCTCTAACACAGTGTCCAGTGCAAGCAAAGAGGCATCAACCTGCAGAATAAAGCGTTTGCTAAAGTTGGGTAAGGCTAGAACCGGAGGGGATGAAATAGCCTTTTTTAGAGCGACAAAAGATTTCTCCTGCTCAGGGCCCCACTGAAACTCTACACCCTTACGTTTTAAAGCATTAAGAGGGGCAGCCAACTCGGAAAATTTAGGAATAAACCTTGCATAGTACCCTAAAAGGCCTAAAAATGTCTGCACGCCCTTAACAGTGCGTGCATGCAGAAAATTGACTACAGGGGCAATCTTATCTGGGTCCATTAACAGTTGGCCCTCTGATAGAAATTTCCTAAAAATTTAACTTGTGAAGAACCTAATGTTGCCTTACTAGGATTCACAGAGAGCCCAACCTCACGTAAGCGCGTGAGCACTTTCCTAACATGTTCCAAATGTTCGTCAAATGTGTTACTGTAAACAATAATATTATCAACATAGTTAAATACAAAAACATATTTATAATCCGATAAGACATGATCGAGTACTCTACTCAAAGCCTGGCTGCCAAAATTAGCCCCCATAGGAACGCAACTGTATTCATATTGACTCCAAGGAGTACTAAAGGCAGTGAACTTACGGCAAGAAGGATCTAAAAGACACTGGTGGAAGCTATTATTCAGATCCAAAACTGAATAATAGCGGGCCTTGCCTAAATGCTGAACGGCATCCTCGACAGTAGATAGAGGGAAAGGGTCCTTAACAATTTTTTTTTATTCAAGCTAAAGTGATTTACAACGAGCCTAAATCCACCGTCCTTCCTCACCAAAAAACCTGAGGAACAATATTCCGAGGTAGACGGGGAAATTACTCCAGCCTCTAACAATTTCTGTATAATATTACGAAACGCTTCTAATTTGGGCGGGGCACAATGAAAATACCGCCCCTGAATCGGAACATTATCTAAAAGAGAAAACTTATAAGGAAGTACATCACATTTCCCTATGCGCGTCATCCACACATCACCAAACTCACTACACAATGCTTCCAATTTACGTCTACGCTCCTCGGCGTACTCATTAAAGGTAGAGATTAACGGTGCACAAGACCTTCTAAATAATGGGACAGAAGTATCAGGCGTAAACCCGAACGTCATATAAAGTGATCCTAAATTTATTGTGGCCCTAACCGAACCAAAAAAATCCAACCCTAACAACATCTGAACGCGCAAACCTGGGAACACCCAGAATGGAAATGTCCACGAGAATCGGCCTATCTTAAAGTGGATACGCACACGGCGACATAGTTCCACAACCTCACCATTAGCAATACAAGCGCGCGCCGCGGGTTCTTCAAAAATATGAAAAATCTGCCTACTTGTATAAGAGGACAAATTCGCAAGAAAGTCCTCACTTACAGCACTACAAGTAGCGCCGGTGTCAATTAAGGCACCCACTTCCTTACCGCCTAAAATTGCCAATACAAAAACACAACTGGAGGGTGGACTACGTTTCCGTAGTTCGAGAATGCCACCTTTTAATTTCCCGGCCCCTGGTCGTTTCCCTGACAATCAGCCCTTTTATGACCGACCTGCCGACACCCGAAACAACGTCGCTCCGATCGGGGGGTTAACACACTAAGGCATTCTGCAGCAACGTGACTCCTAGCAGAGCAATTAGCACAACGTAAATTTGTTGTTCTATTTCTAACGTCACGCGGGCACGTTGCTCCCACTGACCTTGACATGAACTCATACCCGCACCGTGAACTTGACCTACATATGCGGACATTGCTCGGCCATCTGCAGGAGGCGGGGAAGGGGGGAAACAATCACGATACTCAGAAGAGGCGGTCAAACGGCCTTCCACACTACTTGCTAAAGCGCGCAGCTCAACCAAAGTGTCTGGCCTGCTTATTAAAGCACAAGCTTGACGCACATGAGGGGCTAGACTTTCAATAATTAATTCCACAATTTCTTTTTCCGTGCTCGGCTTATTCAATGCCTCACGATGATCAAGTATAGAATCGATAAAATTTTGCATCGGCTCACCCGGCCGCTGAAACCTATTCACATAGTCGCGTTCACATTGTTGTGAAACACGTGGCGGGGAGGCGAAACGCAATACCTTCTCTTTAAATACAGCAAAATTACCCTTTGGGAGACTTATCTGTTCCATGAGCAAACTAAGAAAATGGCCCTTACACTTAGTTGTTAAAACACGTAACAACTGCTTATCAGTGGACAATTGTAAATTTAATAATTTGCGTGTTGCAATAAGGAACATTAATACATGTCCCGGGTCAATGGTGGATAATTCCGGCAAGGACTGGGCGGAACGGAACAACGATTTCACATCGAAAGATGAGGTACTCACCGACTGCTGAGGTTGCGTAGTCGGGAGGACTGGCTCGCCACATTCCCTCAAATATTTAACAGCAACACGCCGAAGGTCCTCGAGGTCCATCGACTCATCGTAGGGGACGTCATTGTCATCCAAATATAATTTAAGGTCTTCTTTAAGAAGCGCGTAGATGTAAGCTACGCCCCTCGCAGCCATCATACGTAGGAAGCTTGCAAAAGAACAAACAAAACAAGGCAGTATCCAATACTACAAGCAGCAGTGCAGCGCAGTTTGCAGTCTTACCTAGCGAGTTATATAATATGAAGACGCTAGGCCAAAAAAGATAATAGAAATTAAAGTGATAAAATGAACAAATTAGTGTCAGAAATTCATTAACATGACACGTTAAGGTATGCAAAATTACAAATTTAGGCGACAATGTTGCTGAAATATGGAATTACAATGTACAAAATAATTAAATGAAAGCGCTAAATGTCAGCAATCAGCTGCTTCAATAACCTTATACTCCAATACACAAAAATTAGCGCTCAACAGTGAAACGGTAACATTCACAATTTTGGACTTCCTTTTTTAAGGAATGAAACCTTCTGAAGAAGGCATACTTGAAGGCACAGCGCCATTAAACCAATTAATACTCGATGCCTAAATGCAGCTTCGCAACGCATGTAAGCAAACTCCAGTGAACTACGTCTCCAAAAGTCAACATAGAGAAATTACAGAAAACATGATTCAAATTCAAAATCACTCGTCGCGGCATGAGTACACCTCGTGTACCAAAATGTCGACACTGCTCATGTCACGACTGTGTTTCTGTTATAAAATCCACTAAATACAAAAATACTTAAATCGCACATAATTTCGATGGCGGACCCTAAACAGCAATTTGGACAAGGCTAAAAAGTGAAATATCAATTACCATACATGACGGTGGCCGCCTCCACACGCTGTGGGGAGCAAGTCCCTGATAAACATTACCTATGGAGTTAACTTACATGTGTGTGCCCAGGTGAACTGCCTCCGAGTAGAGCTGATAGGGAAGAGACCTCTAGCACACACGAGCACTAGCCTGGCCAGGGCTCATCGCCGCGCATGCGTCGAGGAAATGAGAGGGGAGGCAAAGAACACACTACATGGAACAAGGAAAAGGGGATACTGATCGTCGCCGCACCCGCCGCTGATGATCATGGTCAGTTTATAAATCTTCCTGACGTCGTAAGCGCCACCAAAACACAAGGCACTCCGTGCACCTTCGCACGAAATTGTACTACTTCTATATCTAATCAATAAACAATCACACTATGGTGATTGACATTGAAAAAATCGCACTTTAAAACGTATGTATTATTTTTGTATGATGACAAAATAAGTATTAAAAGCCAGAAACATGACATTGAAAAACTGTAAAAATACACTTGCGAAGAACATAAAATTTTAGTAGCGCGTCATAGAAATAATAGAGCACGTTTTGCACAGCACGTAAACATAAGGTAAGAGTTAATTTCTTATAATTTCTTAGGCATCACTCGTCAACACACAATAACGAGGAGTAAAATGCACAGGAAAAGGAAGTAAGAATAAGCTAACAAATATATAATGTAAAACTGTGGGAAAGCCACCTAATAGTTCACGAGTTGTTTTCATTTAGTCCCACATAACTGTTTTAAAACATGTAAACGTATAAAATGTTATTATAAAAATATTGCGCACTTGGATAATTTAAACTTTCTAAATACTTCAGGGTGTCTACCTATCACTGAAGTCACCAAAAAAGTCACGGAATATTAACAAAGGGTTACAGATTTTGTAAGTTGGCAGTTGAGCGCCATGTAAGAACAAGCAGTTTCTTTTCACACGTTTTAATTATGCGTATTTATTTGTAGCTTTGAAAAAGAGCACATAATTCGCTCAGTACTTGTGTCCTTTTTAATGATGGCACGCTGTGCCGGCGTGCTTTGGTGTGAAAATTAATTAATGAAATTGGAAGCCCCACACTCAAGTGTTTATAATCGCTAGACAAAATTCTTGTTGAAATGGCAAAAAAAAAAAAAAAAAAAAAAAAAAAAAAAAAAAAAAAAAAAAAAAAAAAAAAAAAAAAAAAAAAAAAAAAAAATCAGGCCAACAAACATATAAATAAAAGCGATTAAAAGCTAAAATTCTCAGAGGAACAATTACAAATAATAAGACGTTAATTTGTGGTTTGTTAAATAATGAAATAATTTTTATTTTTGTTTTTGATTTAAGTTAGGGGTTTTTTTCTTTTCAAATATGGAAACAAGATACAAACAACACTGCAATAGGTTAGGCATGTAAGCCTATATGAATAGTTGAAATTAATTACTAAAATTATGTGCAAACGATAATATAGAAAAAAGGGGTACCGTGCACATTATTTGTTATGGAAATGTTAAAATATAACATTTTTAAAATCGTTAACAAAAAAATTATAATATTAAAATTTAAATTTCTCATGAAAGCAAATGCTGTATTAAAAACAAAATTCAGGATTATGACGTGTCTCTGTAATAGAAAATAAATAATATTAAGGTAGCTTTAATTTTAAAGAATGGAAATAAGGTGTCCCGATGGTACTTATCTGTCCTGACGTCAAGCGGTGGTGAGTGAAACGGAACTGGAGACGTAGACACACAGTTCCTTCACTGAATGCTGGAGAATGGAGATGATAGCACGCATTCTCAGCAGCGACAAAAACACCAATCCATTAGCTCAATCGCCGGGACGAGCTACAGGCACGAAACAAACCAAGATGGAAAAGCTCCCATAAGGATGTGAAGCCCAACACTTGGACCCTCACTAAAAGAAAGGAACACGAAATTAATAAAATGTGCACGGAAAGTAACAAATAGAGAAACTCTCTGAAGACAGGTACTCACCAGAGGGCGACGAAAGAAGCAGAAAAACGTAGCACTACATTTTAAGACAAAGCTATGTGTGAAGAAGTAGAAATATAAAAAGAACTGTTCTTGTAGACTACATGATAATATTAATAAAGAACTAAAAGGAAAATAAACAGTTACGGCATTTAGGTCCCTACGTGTGCCGGAAAGACACAAACACCACAACAACACATCATGTCGTGTTCACTGCTGATCAATGAGTGCCAGAAAAAGAGAGGAGGAGAAATAACAGAGAGCAAACAATGGTGCAGCGCAGTAACTTTAAAATGCCCCACTAAATGGCAGGGGTAGTCAGAATCGCCTACCAACAAATAGGCACTGGGCTTTCACATGTTCAGAGCAGTACAGAAAGGACGAAATCACTGGATAAACATGCAGAGTATACGCGCCCTGACACAGCACATGCCCACAGTGCAGCATGGAAAACGTGAAGAAAAAAAAAGAAACAAAAGTTTCGGCTAAGGAATGCAAAACGTAGCCGAGCACATCCGGCTAACAAAGAACATATTACTGCAGCCTGAATTGGCTCTACTCATAACTAACATGTGAAGGGAAGATAGACTGTAATGAAAAATAAAATGTCCTGAAATATCCAGGCTAAAATAAAATTACTGAATGACATCAAATTACTGTTAGTATAATGTAAACAAGATAATATCAATAAAAATAAAATGAAAGTAGAGAAAATGAACCTAAATTTATAAAAATATTGACAAAACATTTTAATATTTAATTTATATATAAGTCATGACGTATATAGTACGGTACAACGCCCAGATATTGTATGTATGTTGCGAGGTACGAGTTAATGCAAAAATGGTGCCGTCAGTGGGTTAAAACTTAGTCACTTATGTCATTTTTACCTGTTGCACAGTCGTGTTTGCTTTCTCAGATGCTCGCCTTGCTGATGTGTAGTGCCGATAACGCATCCCCCTGTTTTTTATTTGTCATACCTTCAGTTCACGTGCAGTCACGCACACACCTCGGCCATGACCCAATACTCTTTAAGTAGGCAAAGGTAAACATAGTGTTGCGTGTTGGCCGGGCAGCAGGCACATTACATCATGCTGGGTGGTCAGCCCTGTGAGTCAACCAGTGATGTCATGGGTTTCGCAGCTATGTCGCATCTCCCGAGAGACGTCACTGGGTTTCCCCGATGACGCCAGTGCGAATACGTGACTATCAACAAGTACGACCAAGGTAATGTATATTTTTAGACTTCAGATCACCGTATTTCATCAGCCATTGACGTCATTGAAGGGGACGTATAAAAGCATTGGAACTGCACAACATGAGTAAGTAAGGAAGTGAGAGTCGTGACGAGTCAGTCGGTATTGAAGAGTCTTGTGCGGAGTCTAGTATTGCAGTATGGAAGAGAGTCGGAAGAGTCAGTCTTGTGATAGTCTTGTGAGTCGTGAAGATGAAGTGAGACCGAGAGTGGCGTAAGGCAGCACCCTTAGGGTCGGCGTTGCCACCAGGACGACGATGGACGTCGTGAGAAGTGACGGGCCGAGAGAAGACGCTGACAGCGGCGCAGAATTGAGGACTCAGCGCCTTAGAGGCTGTAACGCGACGGCGACGAGGCTGATGTAACATCGACGGAGCTGACGGGGTGTGACGTCTTGGGGATGCCAACATGGCTGCGGTAGTCGGTGTCGAGTCTGAGTAACATCAGCGCCCTGCAGAAGAGACAGACAACACTAAGCTGTTGTGTGTCGGCACGACTGAGCTGACGAGGTGTGGCGTCTCGAGGATGGCAGCACGACGGCAGTGGTCGGTGTCGAGGCTGTGTGACGCCAGCGAGCTGCAGGAAGGACGAACAACACATGCTGTGTTGTGTTGGAGTGCTGCAGAGGCGGTGAGTTGTGGAGAACAGCACTGACGGTGTTGTGTCGAGGAGGGCAGTAACTGGCTACTTGAGGAGACTATCTACCTGATGATTCAAGAGAAGAAGTGCTTCGAGAGTTCGCTATTGGTCCTGCTCGGAGGAGGTGCTAAGCTTGTGCAGAGAGGCTGGTGAGGACATCTTGGTGATGTCAGGAAGACGTCTTGGTGACGTCGGATTCTACTGCGTGGCTACAGGCACATACCTTCGGAGCAGTACTGGGTGAGACAAGAGGGCTTCTGCTGCGGGTCGACAGGTGAAGAAGGAGGTGCGCGGCGGGAGTCGAACCGAAGATCTCAAGAGTGAAGAGAGTGGTGCACTCTGGGTGCTGCATTGTACATGGTGAGCCATCCTCCCTTAGGACTGTTAAGGTTGTACATTGTCATTATTAGAGAGACTGTTGAGTGGATATATGACTGAATTTTTATTGTGATTTGTAGTCGTAAATTGGTTAATGGTAAATATTCTTGTGCTTTAATTGTCTAAGTTAATTAACATTCTGTGGAACAGTACTAATTGTGTGCGTAATTAATTGTGTTGTGAGAGTTATAGATGATTACTGTTTTGTGTATTTCCTAGCTTTGTGAGCTATTAAACCCAGTACTTAATTTAACTCTTTTATTTATAATTATAAGACTTCTATCCCAAAAGAACTCATGGGTATTGCCCACATTGAAAAGTTTGTGTTCTCCAAACTTGTAACAATACATTAATCACCTTAGTCACAGATAAATTCCATGAAGCTGATGATGAGCGTTGGCGCCAGAAATCCTAGTACGAGATTGCAACACAAGAAGTTACTCTTTTAACCAGGAAAATACAAACTAAAAAACTGCCGAAACTCAAACATAACGTACAAGATATTTGGTTGTCATTTTCAGTGACTAGGTGTCGGTGGAGGCGGCGTACAAAAAATTATGTTGTGTACAAGGTAATGGAAATTATCTTCACCGGCATTAGTATATGTGTGAAAGTGAGCTGATAATGACTAGGAGAAGGAGAGGGTTACAAGTTGCATATATGCTGGGTATTTTTTAGCTAAGGGGTTGAAGATATTGATAGTTTCCGGGAAAAGTGTTGCAAGTTGTTTCCCACGCTGAGTAAGTGTAATGCTGCTGGGTTAAAAGGGGGGGTGGGGGCGATCATCTGTTGGCCATGAAACAATCATTTACCTCTAGCTCTCATGTGGGTGGGAGATTTAATCTGCCAGCAGTAAGATGACAAGCCTGTAACTCTAGCTGTCATTACCTTGTTATCTATGAAGAGCAAGCTTTTGCCTTATTGTAAAGAACTTAAGGTAAACACAGGGCTTTTAGGCGGTCACTTTTATCACTACGAGTCACTTTTTTCATTCTAGTCACTATTCTCTCACTATTTGACAGAATTGGTCACTATTGACACTAATTAGTATGCATGGAAACATTATTAAGTGTTTTCTGACGGTAGAAATACCGTATTGTCCCATGTGATAGTCTCACATTTTTTAACGTCAGCAACAAACATCAAGTGCCGCCGGGCCGTGCACAACAGCATGCAATCGCCGCCGGGCTGTGCCGAGTTGCGCCAAGTAGCATGCCACCACGCCGTGCGAGTTGAGCCGGGCCGTGGTGAGCTAAACCAAGTCAAGACAGTTTATCCCTCCTGCCAACGCGTGATACCATGATGTACATATAATGCATATAATTAGATCATGCATGATACTAAACATTGTGTTAATGGACGGTGTAAAGTTTACCAATGTATGAATGTGAGAAAGTGTGCAGTCGGAATCGTGTGCATTACTCGTCATCATTGTGGTTTTGTTTTTTTGTTGTGACAGCATTATTCAGTGCATATAAGTCGGCTTATGCGTAAATTGAAGTATAAAACAATACTGAATCCAGAAGTTTGTGCATGGAAAAGGATTGAAACTTTCAATTAGGCCAAATTTCTCAAGGATATTTTAAGGTTAAGTAGTACAAACAATAATTTTATTTGCAATTCATGTGTCTACATTTTTGTTGTGTTTAATCTGTGAGAGACAACTTAGTTACGATGCAATACTTATGGACCTAATTAGCATTTCATTCAATTTTTATAGTTAATTGAAACATGGGGCGTTGCAATTTCAAAAGTGACTGGTTGGACAAAAAAGATGATAATGGATACATAGTAAAGGGAAGGGGTAAAAAAAACAACGAAAGTGAATTATTTTGTAGTCTTTGGTTGTTCCAGTATTAGTATAGTTTCCAAAGGTTTTCAAGCAGTCAGCATGCAGCAACACAGGTACACAAAAAGGAATGCAGACAAAAACTTTCTTAAAGTCAGTTGCGGCTGTCATCAGCTCGAGCACCGCCATGTCACTGGCTCAAATGATGGAACTGTGCAGATTTATAGTGTCCGGGATAGAGCTACAGACGCTGAGCTTCAGTGGGTCATGAAGTGTGTGATTTCGAACTACTCAGCCTCCTCATGTGATGGTATAGGAGAACATTTTGTCAGTGTGTTTAGTGATGGTGTTCCAGAAGACTTTTCACTTAGTAGGGTTAAAGTTAATTATCTGTTGACGTATGCTTTGGCTATATATTTTAGACAGAACTTACTGGAAGCTTATTATTTATTATGCTACAGATTGGTGTAAAATATTGGTCTGAGAAAAAACAGCAGATTTTCTCTCATCACTTGCACACCTTTTTTATCGGTAGTGCAACTTCAGCAGAACTTGTGAAAACAATTTATGTTGCTATAGATGATGCTTGTTTGCCAAAATGTAAGCTTTTGATGCTTGGAAGTGATGGTCCTAACGTCAATAAGAAGGTGGAGCGGCTTATCAGCGAAGATTTAATTGCTTGTGCAGGGAAACCACTTGTAAAAATTGGTACGTATAGTATCCTTACTGTGCATAATGCTTTTTTGGCCGGCTTGCAAGAATTAGGAGAGGATGTGTCTGACTTGGCATATGCTGTTCACGAATATTTTAAAGGGTGGCCTGTTAGACGAGAAGACTACAGAATGGTTCAAGAGGAGCTCAGAATTCCAACTCACAGCTTTATAAAACATGTTGCGTCAAGATGGCTTACCCTTGAAGCAGCTGCAAGAAGACTGGTTGAACAATGGGAAGCTGTCCAAAAGTACTTCTTGTCGTTCATTCCCAAAAAGAAAAGTAATTTGATTAAGATCAGGGGTTACAAGAGGATACACAATCTTATTAATGACAGTAATGAAAGCACAAATTTCTTTTTGTTTGCTTAAGTGCTCACATTTTTAGTTCTGTGACATCTTTCCTTCAGTAAGAATAACCTCTAGGTCCTAGTACATTTGTTGCATGATAATTTCAGTCAGTTAGTGAAAGTGCTGATGGGAAGAGTGTGCAAACTTCAAAATATTAAGGAACTAGATTCAAATATTTTCACGCCAGAAAACCTTCTTCCTTTTCAAAATATTTTGTGTGGGGATGAAGTTGCAACGGAACTCTCAAAGTTAGGCGAAAGAGAAAAATTTCAGTTTCTTAGCTGTGCACAGAAATTTTTTATTAAAGCTTGCAAGCACATCTTATCCAAGTCTTCATTACAGTCTGGATCAATTCTTGAATATTGTCGTTGTATTCAACCAAATTTGAGGACTTCAGAAGACAGTTGCACATATATTGTTTTTCTTGCTAAAGCTCTCCATTTGGAAATAAATAGGGATACATTGCAAGATGAGTGGAAATTGCTCCAGCTTGAGAAAAAATATGGCTCTGATGAACGCATTGACGACTACTGGAACCATTTTTTAAAAATTAAAAACAACATTTATGAACCAAAGTACCCAACTGTGGCGATTGTAGTGAAGGCTGCATTGACCTTGTCCCATGGTAGTGCTGATAATATAGAACGTGGTGTTTCGTTGTCTTCCAGATTCCTGACAGATGACAAAGTGTCAATGTGTGAAAGAAATCTAAATGCTGCCATGACTGTAAAAAGTGGCATGAAACATTGTCAGATGAAGCCTCAGTTTGTCCCTATTACAAACAATCTTATGGGAATGGCAAGGGCGGCATATAACAGCTTTAAAACATACCTTGAGAATGAAAAGAAATTGAAAGATGATGAAACAAAGTAAAGGAAGAAGAGAAGCAAAAAAGCATTACAGGAAGCAAGTATAAAAGAAATGGAAGAAGTTCGAAATGAAATTGCTGCTGATGAAGAGAAACTAAGAAATTTGGGGGGGGGGGGGAAGTGGAAGAGAAAAGAAAAAGGGTAGACAGACTCTTCGAGGAAGCCAACAAGAGACTTAAAAGAGCAGTGGACGAAAAAAATTTCACAGAAGTAGGACTTGCACAAGCAATGCTTCAGGGAGTGAACAGTGTGCACAAAGATGTTGCCAGTGTGTCCAAGGATGTTCATTCAGACTATACAAAAAAGTATTGACAAGAACAAGTCAAGATTTATATCAGACTTTTTTTCAAAACAACCAAAAAAGTAGACTTAATATATGTTACTTGTGCACTCTCACTATGTAACTTAATAATTCTTGATTTGGTTGTGTTCTGTTGTGATTGAGTTGCAAATTTTTATTGTTCATTTTAACAATGAAATTTATTTAGTGCTCAAATTCATTTCTGCAGAGTGTGTGTGTGTATTGCAGATTTTTGAATGAAGTGTCTTAGTTGTAAATTAATTGACCACAGTATCATGTTTACTTAATTTTAATAGATTTCTGTTTTAGTAGTCCTACTTTGGTGAAGAACTGTGTGTTTTTTGAGTAAGGAAAGTTTGATCACTTAAATATTTGCAATTTTGCTTTGATAATCACTTTTTAGAAAAAATCACTTTTAGTCACTATATTGTTATTCAGAGTCACTGTTATCACTTTTTTTGGGCTTATGGTATGCTAACAGGCCTGGGTAAACAAACTGTGTTATCTGGTAGTGCTCACAAGCCGAACATTGCTCTCCG
This sequence comes from Medauroidea extradentata, assembly GCA_003012365.1. Classification (NCBI taxonomy): domain Eukaryota; kingdom Metazoa; phylum Arthropoda; class Insecta; order Phasmatodea; family Phasmatidae; genus Medauroidea; species Medauroidea extradentata. The sequence goes on from PNEQ01019881.1 coordinate 22,188, forward strand.
ACGCACGCAGTCACATTTTTTTAACAGTTTTAACTTATTTTATTTTTGCAATTTTTTGACTGTTCCAGAGAGTTTATTCATAAAATCGCTACCTTGTTGTAAAAGAGAGCAGCACACATATCAACATGTTGAGTTAAAAAAAATAGAAACTGCTTGAAAAAAAAGGAAGAACTGCTCCAAATTTAGAGAGAGCAAAAAAAAATACGAAAATATATATAATCATTGTTTTTATTATTCTTGTAAGTAGTTAAATTTTGAAACTGTGGTGACGTTATGATTACTAGCCATGAATATGTAGGTCATGAGAACTTTGTTATGTCCCCATAGGTCACCAAAAAAGTCACTGAATTTTGTTGAATGGGTGGGTTAGACATCCTGTACTTGTATTGTTTAATCTGGTGTCAGTGCTGGCAGTGACTCTTTGACCAAAATAATTTGTGACTCAAAACACCCTGTTAAGTGTCAGACCCCTTGGTTATAAAACATTACATTCGCGTCACTTATCTCGTCGCTGTCCCCAGACATGCGTGCCGAGCGCGAGTAACAGTCGACTGACTACTACACCGACTTACTGCGCATCTGCACAGAATTTCCTACGTCCCCTACTTAGGCTGCCTAGCACGAAGCCATCATACCTCCATGCAGGCACGCCCAGCGAAGTGAGGACACCACACTATTGAGGCATCTTTGCTACCGTGCAGACGTCCAGGAAAGCAGAAGTATAATCAAAGAGTAACGTACTTCTAAGTGTGATTTAAAATTAACTCCTGCAAGGTTAAGTAAAGGAAAGTTCACATCGGAAACCCTTATTTTTCACATTTTTGTATGTATTTTTTTTGCACTTTTGATAAAAATGTAATACAGGCCATGTATCTTTAGATGTAGAGTGAACCTTAAATGCCTTTAATATAAAAACCTCAGATGGATAAACCAATTAGTAAAAAAAAAAAAAACATTCTGAGTGCTGACATGCTCATTTTGCGCACCACTAGTGTTTGCCACCTTAATGCAGTGTGTTGTGATGGGCAAAGTAGTCAAGACATAACTTAATAATTTTTGTACCAATGCCATTATGGCCCACACCTAGCCTATGTAGTTTTTGAACTTGTTGATAATTTTGGAAATTTCAACGTGGCCTGCTGGGGACAGAATAAGGTATTTGCAGAAACATCTATTGTACCTACTAAGTTTAGTTTATCACTGGGTTTAGATTACATTTTCTGTGATAATTCGCACCCAATTATTGTAAAGTAGTAAGAAAATCTGTCTGCGATTGTAAGTTCCTATATGTTTTGTTTGATTGGAACCTTTTCTGCATAATACTGTATTAATACCTGTCCATATCTTGCTTGCCTTGCCATCACAGCTAGTAAATTGAAACTCATAGTACTCGTTTAAGCACTTTCTCTGCAGGGATCTAATCATAGAATAAAGAAGGGGTAGTTGTATTGTTTATAGAGTTGGGTTATTGTTTGAGATGCGTATTGTATCATTTACTTTTGAACTTCTGATAAACCTATTCCTTTCCAACATCATTGTAGCTGAGTAATCCATGACTTATATAAACTTGTTTGTTAAAAATTTTTTTGTGGCTTCATTAGTTGCTCTAGTAATGCTATATAACTTTATATCACTGTATATAACTGTATATCACTGTGTAATCTGAAGTCACTATGGGGTTTGTAGTACTTGGCCAATGCTCCACGTCTAGACATACTGTACTCTAACTTTATTCTGGAGAAGTTTATAATCTACATACTTGTCTTCCTTATGATTATCAGTATCATTCTGTTATAGGTTTGAAGTGAGCACCTCAGCAATGATAATATTGTGATCACTTGAATAGTAATTGACTGCGTGTACAACTTAAGTCTCATCAGGGGTATTGACTAATAGATGGTCAATTTGTGATTGCAGAGTCACCAAATACCCTTGTTGGGTAGGTGTTACACAGGCAAAGCCATTAGCAGTGAATATAATTTCGTAGCTGCAGAAGTCAGAATTGTCACCTACATATATATTGAAGTCCCCTAGTACATAATCAGCTTTGCTATTGTTCTTCAAGAGAGCATGACTCTGAAAGTAGGGAATATTTCACTTAGGTGAAAAGGGGGGGTGGGGGCAATAATGTTCACTAACAATTATGGTATAGAGGTTTCAGTTGCTGCCATCAAAATTTCAATCCATATACAGGGTGAGTCATCAGCTCTGCGACAAACTGTGACAGGATGTTCCTTGCAAAATAACAGTTAGAAAATGTCTGGCAAAGAATGCCTGGAAACCACTCCTAAGGGCAGGAAACCCCTGTGAAGATGGGGTTGCAAGTATGGTTTTTATTGAATTTGACGGGAACCATTTGATATTAAGGGATGAAAATTTGTAGGTATGCCAAACAATTCAGTGGCTGTGGCATGCCATTACCCCTGTTGATCTA
>PNEQ01019882.1:0-19374 GCA_003012365.1 Medauroidea extradentata
GTATAAACTCAACAAGTTAAGTTTATGCTTTGTTTATTCATACCTCCGTGGAGTTTAAACTCAGTGGTTGAGCATTTCCCCCACTCTCCGAGTAAATACTCAGTGTTGAGTATATACTTCATAACTTTATTCATATAAAACCTAGTTTAAACTCCAAAAATTGTGAGCAAAAGTATATGCTCACTTTTATTCATACCACAATGTCTGCTTGAATACATACATGTTATTGCAGGCTAGCCTACATGTCTGTGAACACGCCAATTTTTTCCCTCTCTATATATTACACTGCTTATTTAATCTTCGAGCAGTTAATTTTCATTTTGGGGGAGGAGGAGGGCTGTATCCCTATAACCCCCTCAGGCCACACCCCCGAGTCCATACCTGCAAAAATAATAACCGTATTCGAAAAACACAATAATTGAAACGAGCGTTAGACTTTGAACTATGCTGGCCACAAATAAAACAATTGGCTCACCACTTAAAGTCCATAGTAAAAAGGATATTAATAAAGCACTGCACGCCAGCTGAGTGACTTGCACGGAGAGGCGATAATGCATCACATACGCGGGTTAGTGGCAACCTTACTGCTCCTGCCTCACACAAACACCGCCTATATAGGGAGGCCCCTTAAACGGGGAGTTTACACTAAATTTTAAATGATTTAACAAATTTTGTATTTGTACGACATACGGTTTGTTTTTGTAGACATACATTGTGACTAATAATTACTCCAATTAAATTTTTCTAGCGCTCATATTTTTTCTTGTAAAATGGCGTGTCAAAACCCAAATTAGCATAAAACTGTTTTATATAAGAAACGAAAACCAACTTACTTACACAAGTGAAATAATTCACACTGAAAGTCGTTGTCATGGGCTACGTCAAGACGTGTAAAAAAAACATTCCATTGAAGTTTTTCGTATTTAAAAAAATACTGCAGAAAGTTGGTACTTTATTTCAATTTCAGAAATTTTTTAGAAATCCAAAATATTTTTAATGAGCTTATTTATACATGTCTAAACGTAGCGCGTGACACTGTTGTTCACTGAGAATTATTTAATTTTAGCGAGTCAGATGGTTTTGTTTCTTGCATAAAACCATTTCATGCAAATATTGGCTTTGGCACGCCATAATACAAAAACTATGATAGCTAGAACATTTTCAATACAGTGAAAAATAGCCTTAATACATGTATATTATTTATATGTATATATACAATGTTTGTGTGTATGTATGTTCTCTATGGACTCTAAAACGACTGGTGCGATTTTGATAAAATTTCCAGGCAATGTTCAGATTAGTCCAGCGTGTGATTTTTATTTGCCAATTTGTGTCATGTTTTCCCTACAAATTACTTACTTAATTAGTAAATAATAATAAATTTATTAGGTAGGGTCAAGGCTAGGAAGTGTGCGGCATGATAATGTATAATTCTTGGCTATAGATAATTAATGCTACCCGTGTCGCTAGTATTAAATAAACCATACCTCGTACAAATATAAAAATTATTAAAACAAAAAAAAAAAAAATTGCAAGGAGCCGTCTTCCCCTCCTTAAGCACATGTCGCAGTCAACTTTTATTGACATTCAAATATGAAGGTTTAACTAGTACAAATACGTTCCTTACTGCGCTTAAAATACGTTGCAGCGTGTTCGTAAATACGATTTTTTATGAAACTATTACACTTATGAGCATTGTGTCAATGTACGCAAGAAAATACACTTCAAACTTGGCTGAAGGGTAGTTTCAAAGCGTCACGTCGATTGTAAGAATCATTTTGGAGCTCTTCATAATAATAAAAACAGCTTTTTAAACGTGTGGTATCTGAAAAACTACTCACATGATTCGTGTGAAAGTACCGTAGAAGCATGCAATGGACTTTGTTTAAAACTTTCCACCAATAAAATGATTGGGTCGCCACTGAAAGTGTCAGTCAGGCGAGTGATCTGCGATACCACTGCACGCTAGAGGTGATACCGCGCCTATGAGCCGGTCAACATCGCCCTTAGCGCCGTGCCTCACCCATACTAACGCGCCCAGAGGGGGAGGGGAATCATAATTTTTTATTTGTATCAAACGAGTGTTAGTTTTGTAAACGTTGCCTTAGAGTACATTATCTCTTTAGAAAAAAAATTAACTCAGCCAGTTTTTCGCATAATGGCAATTCAAAGTCAAAATCTGCGTGTTTTTAGTTCCTACGCACACAAAAACCAGTAAACATAATGGAACGTAATAGTTCACAGTGAAAGTACGTGTCACTGGCCAAGGCTTTACGTGTATAAAAACCCACTCAAACAATTAGAATTTATTGGTTTGTGGACATACGCCATTGCTCTTGCTTTGTTGTCCAAACTTGTATTCGAAGACAAAGTGACAAAGTACAAAAACACACAAAAAAGCACAAAAAACGGAAGGAAAAAATAACAATCGCAAAGGAATTTTGTCAGTTTTTTCCAAATATATATTCATCAGCAAGAATTATAAATATAGAATTCAGTCAAGAATTTGACAACATCCGAACACAAAAAACAGACACGAAGAAAACCAGATTCCCAATATTTGGAAAGATGGTAGTAGACAAAAAAACAGTGGACCGTGTACAACAAATAAAAAACAAGAGAAAACACGAGACAAGTTAAAATCATCGAAAAAAAGCAACGTTTTGGGAAATAATCGCAATTCCCGAAACGTTGCATTTATTTTCTTGATTTCAACTTGTTTTGTCACTTGATTTTTATTTGTTGATACACTGTCCACTATTTATGTCTACTTCCATATTTTCTCATATTGGGAATCTGGTTTTCTTTGCGTCCGTCTTTCGTGTTTGGGTGTTGTCAAATTCTTGACTGAATTCTATCTTTAGAATTCACGCTGATAAATATACATTAAAAAAAACTGACGGAATTCCTGTGGGATGGTTTTTTTTCTTCTGGTTTTCTGCTTTTTTGTGCGTGTTTTTGTACACCAATAAATTCTAATTGTAAACTCCCATTGCAACGAACATTTTAAAATCTCATTGGAACAATGTTTGGTATTTTTAAAAAGTTTCTGAAGTTTGACCATTTTTGCTACTTTAGAATAAAAATATATTATTTTATATACTTAAAGCACTAGGCAGTGACATGTACTTTCGCTGTGAATTATTGTGCTTCATTATGTTGATTGGTTTTCTTGGTGTGTATAAAGCAAAAACAGGCAAATTTGTACTTTTAAATGCCATTATGGGAAAATTGGCTGAGCTAAAAAATTTTTGTAAGAGAATAATGTACTCCAATGTGTCGTCTACAAAACTAACATGGTTTCATACAAATACAGCGTTATGATTGTTTTTCCTCTAGAATGTCCTTAATGCATGACTGTCTTTTTTACTATGCCGTTTGCACTTGTAGCTTGTAAGTTGACGGCCCCAGGGTGATCACCTGGGACTAACAGACGAGGGCGAGGTTACTGTGGTTCGCCATTGTCTTCTGCAGTATGAGGGTGAAGGGACAAACAACATCCAGCCTTGAATCCGGGACCCATGGCTTACCAGTCAGCAGATCGGTCCATTGAGCCAACCAATCAAGCACAACTTTTTAAAACAAGTGACACGCTATATTTATACATCATTCGGGATAAACTGAACACTCAATATATGCCCTTTGGAAGAACTCAATAGCCGTTACTTCATACAAATTCAGCAAGTTACCTTACTCGTTGCACAGTTGGCAGCGAACTGCGGAATGTTGTTCCGTGTATTTTATTATTTAAATGCAACAAAAACTAATTAAAATATACTGAATTCGACATACTGTAATTGTTTTCTGTATAAATAATAAACTTTTTTTTATCAAACTATAAAGGTTCTTACAGACTGCACAGTTTATCTTACGCGCGCAAACATCAAGTGGCGTGTCCAGAGAGGTTAGATATTTCCCGGCGTCGGCCATTATGCGTGGAAAGATACGAATTGACTGAAAATACAAATGTAGCAGGGCTTTATTGAGTGCTCACTTTATCCTGAACCACGTATATCAATAAAATTAAACGTGGATTAACAGTAATTACACATCCTCATATTGGGATTGTTTGGACGTGTATGTATGTTAATGGCTTTTTAGCTGGGATGTGAATTGTAAAGACGAACCGTTACGTGAAATTAGTGTTTTTGGACCACGTCGGAATTTGAATTTCCCGCCTTGCCAACCTCCTAGTAGCGGCTGGCAAACTTGTTTGGCTGCAAGAGTTGGCTGTCCTGGTCGGCGGCCGGAAGTGTCGTCGTTCGATTAACGTGGCGGTGAGCCAATCTATGATAATTTGTGCATCATTGAATTTTTTTTTGGTACAATACATTGTTTTCGTTTGCGTAACAACAAGAGAGTATTAGCCGGATTCACATGTACGCCGACCAGACAATCAGAGCCCGTCCTCGTTTTCTGCGCGAGCCGCGCCGAAAAGTTGAGCTTACGCCGATATTTCTGCCCACAGACAACGCGCAAATTACCCAGAATTCGCTACGTCGTGAAATAGCCGAACCAAGGAAGCAACTAGTGGAAGGAAGTGATAATGGCGACCTTGAAGAGCGATCCTTTAAAAGAGATACTGATTAACCACGTCCGTGAAAGAAGATCGTTACGGGACCAGTCCCAAAAATTATATTTTGATATAAAAGAAAACGTAAAGCTCTGGCGAGAGATTGCCACATTCATGGGAGAAACACGTAAGTTGTTTAGTAATAAGTGTGGTTTGTGAGATGCGAGAGACGCACTGAATCATGGGTACACCGATATTCTGCATACCTGTGTACAGCATTCTGCTTTGTCCGCTCTGTCTGTTCTGCCTGGTAGGCGTACATGTAAATCCGACTGTATAAACTAAACAATTTCCATAGATAAACGGCGCTGGAGTGAATATAGTGTAATCAGTGAGATCCTCTCAACTAAACACAAAGAACAGCAGGTATTACTGTACTAAACATCTTCAGCAAGCACATAAATACAGTTCCTAAAAGGAACATAGTCGGTCGACCCAGAAAGTCGACACAAAACCGAAATTAGAAAATATTCCCGTCTTAGTTTTGTTCTTACGTACACAGGATGTAAGGACATTAACAGCCCAAACTTGTAAAAAGTAAGCAGACATTATATGGAGGAACTTGCAAGGAAATTGAATATTAACAGAGCTATGAGCTCTTGGAAATCTAGTTTAAAATTATTGTTTTGTCCAAAAATAACAAAAAGAAAAAGTTTGGAGTTAAACTACGATTCTGTGACTGATTTTTAAGTTTTATTGAGATATTAAACCTGTAAAAATTTCAGCCTTAAAACCTGCTTTCATGAAAATAATAGGGCTGGCTTCCCTCTTATTGCACAATATTACTTTGTCGTCAGGTTTTGTGAACATTTCATGTTGTCTATTCGAGTAGCGCATCGTAAGGATCAAAAACGCCCTCTTGTTGCAAGCTCCTAGTGAATCTCATACAAGGAAAATTCACGCGACTGTTACTGTGGCAATAATAGAACGCCTGGCACGTAGGCAAGAATTGGTACTTCCGCCAAGGAATTATTGGTTTGTACATGCGTAGAGCTCTCAGGAATATGCAACCAGTGATGCAGTTTTTTCAAAGCATGTTGCGAAATCAATCCAATTTACTTCAAAAATATTTTGCTCGGCTCGGTAAATTTCGTAAAAATTTCGTTTTGCAGCATTTTTCAAACTGACATTTTTTAAACAGAAAAATTCAGGAATTTTATTAACGATGTAACACAACTTTCGATACAGACTGAAATAAAAATAATAGTTTTGAAAAGGTTTTGTTTATTTCAATGAATGACAGAAACGGAGTGCAATGATCCCCAAACCAACAAGCAATGGTTGCAAAATCATATTTCCTTTGTTTCTGTCACACAGCGAAAAAATAAATAACTAAATATATAAAGCAACTGGAAATGTATTAAAATTATTTTAGAATTTACAAAAGGGATATAATGATGTTTTGAAAAATTCATGGATTTTCTCCAAATAAATACACGTATTTATAAAAATGCCCCAAAACCAATCTTGTTGCCAAATTTATCGAGTCGCAACTAGTATTTTTTTATTTGGGTGAATGTACCACATATTTGCCTACGTGCCAGGCGTTCCATTATTGACACAGCAACAGTTGTGTGCATTTTTCTTGTATGCGATTCACTAGGAGCTTGCAACAAGAGGGCGTTTTTGATCCTTACGATGTGCCTCTCGAATAGACAGCATCAAATGTTCACAAAACCTGGCGGCAAAGCAATTTTGTGCAATATGAGGGTGGCCACCATTATTGTTTTCATGAAAAGGAATGGTTTTAAGCCTGATTATTTTGCAGGTTAATAATCATTAGTACTTAAAATCTGCAAAATAATCGTAATTTAACTCAAAACTTTTTTTATATATTTCTACAAAACGCTATTTTTAAACTAGAATTTCAGAAGATTGAGCTGCAGCCGACTGTGGTGTGTGACTGAGTAGATCGCAGCACTGTATGTCGCTTATACAAACTATGCGCCTGTAGTTAGACAACTTGTCATGCTCCTACGGCACAGCATGGCCCTTCTTGGTAAGTTGGGAGGTGAGGGTGGAGGGGAGGATGTACACTGTCCCAATGCCATTAGTTTCCAGAGAAGATAACGACCTGTCAGTCAAGTTTAGTGCTAGGCTGCGTGCAGGGTGATGAATTGCCTCCAACCATTGTCGACCAAAATCCTGTAGGTTAGGTTACGTTACGTCCAGTGACGGAATTAAGGGGGGGGGGGGGACTACCGAGCTGAAGCCTCCTCGCCAAAATCGAGTTCAACATTATGTAGCCAAAGTATGTCCGGTCGCCCCAAGGAAACTGCTGTTTTCTTTTGTGATCATTCAAGTACATTTAATGTGTCCTACTTGTATTTATGTTATCTTTAATGTTCTGTAACACTAAACAATCTCAATTTTGAGATGACTGATATTTTTTACAATCCATAAAGTCACGTAAGGGTCTCCTCTCCACCCCCCACCCCCCAAAAAGAAATACGTTTCTAAATCCGCCACTTGTATGTTATTACAGACGGTTGAAAATTGGGGTGGTGGCAGGGGTGCTTGAGGGACGGCAGCTCGAATCTTTGCGATGTTTCCCGATTAGTGCCGAACAAATAAGTGTATTTTCCTCCTATGACACATGTATTGAACATTCGCTGTTACCTACTTCTGTAATCGGCAAGTACTGCAAGACTAACCAGCTCAGAACATATACCCACTGGAAATGTAATCGATTGCTCTGATTGGCTGTACTGCTTCCCACAGAAAAAAGTCTAAGTTCATACGGTTGACAAAAATATAACGAGAGCCCTCAAAATTAATTGGTTTTCAAAAACTTAACAGTTGCTCATTTACCAACTGTGCATATTACCACAATGTTCGCTAAGTCCCTAGTCCGTAGCTTTAATACTGTTGCATGCTCTGCTTTTGAGGGCTGGGTGGAAGGCAGCTGTGTCGAAACACCTTATGGACTAGCCCATGACTCACGAGCCGGGCTGCCCCATGATGTAAACCCCGACGATATACGTCATAGAGACCTGTTTGAACTGCGCCTTGGCCCTACTAGGCCGGCCTATAAGGCTCAAGTCACGTCCGAAACATGGTGTAATGTCTATTTTTAGACCCATGTAATTCGGGGAACCCTCGGAGTTTGGCCAGAGCATATAAGCCCAGAATCAGCATATGTGGAGAGTTCGCTATTGGTCGTGCTTGAGGAGAGAGACTAGTGAAGACATCTTGGTGACGTCAGAGTCTACTGTGAGGCTGCAGGCACATACCTTCGGAGCAGTATTGGGCGGAACAAGAGGACCGGTGCTGCGGGTCGGACAACAAAGAGGTGCGCGACAGGAGTCGAACCGAAGAACCGAAGAGTGAAGGCAGTGGTGCACTCGGGGTGCTGCGCAGCACATGGTGAGCCATCACCACTTCGGACTGTTAAGGTTGTACATCGTTACTATTTGAGAGATTGTTGATTGGATACAAGACTGAACTTTTACTGTGATTTTTAGTCTTTGATTAAGGGTAAATATTATTGTGCTTTAATTATCAAAGGTAATTAACGTGTCTGTGACACAGTAGTAATTGTGTGCATAATTAAGGGTGTTGTGAAAGTTATAGTTGATTACGGTTTTGTGTATTTTTGTGAGCCTTGAGAGCTAGTAAATCAATAACTTAATTCAACTCTTTTATTTCTAATTATAATACCTCTATCCCAAAGAGCTCAGAATTTCCCACATGTAAGTTTTTGCTAAACTTGTAACAATACTTTGCCAGTAATGAGCAAAAACGTCCTTCACGAAACTACTGAAAATGCAGTAGGTGTTATGAACTTTGCAAAATATTCTAAGAAACTGACTGTAAACTCTTCAAAAATGTTCCAATTTGTGTATGTTGTGTGTTAAACATTAACGTTCAAAATCTTCTCAAAGTTCACCATTTTGCATCTTAAAATCAAAATTTTTCTGGGGAAGGACCCCCGGACCCCCCGCTTTAAATCGACCAACCGGTGCTAGCAAAAATATATCCCCCTGTCCCTTCAATTCCATTCTGGATCCGCCCCTGGGACAAGCACGCCGATATATGACACTGTTACCAAGTAAACGAGGACTGTTGTCTGTCTGTCGTATTCCAGCACTCATCCTATCAGCAGCAGTGCAGTTCTCCGCTGGGCCTCGCGGGTCGAGTCCCGACCGGTGCGTGCCCTAAATAATATCTAAATAAACCCACAGTGTAGCTACCATCTGACTGACCCCCCCCCCCTCAAATTAATAACAACTTATGAACCACCATATATATATTAATAATGACTTAAATATAAAGTTTGTAACAGTTTGATTAGTAACCGATCATACCCGAAGTGGACTTTAACTATGTCAGCCACTCATTTATTCTGAACAGCGCTGTATACATATGTATAGGAACAAAAAAAATCAGCATGGGGGCGCTTGTTGATTGAGTGAATTCGAAAACACAAACCATTAGGTCATCTTCGTGTTATCAGGACCGACATATCAATCAGCATGTCACAAGAAAGAGATGAAATGTTGCAATATTTCCTGCTTTCGGCCGTGATTTGCCTCGTTCAGCTACATCGCATCTCAGTTGAGCCTAGCATCGAGGACGAAGCAACAGTTGTGTCTTATGAGGACTGCTTATCATTCATCTGCGCGGGTATTTCCAGCTCGCTGCTACACTGGGTTAACCTTGGTTGACAGGAAAAAACGATTGTAGACGACCTCATATATCTGAGGCCAGCTCTGTGCCCTACACTGGCATACACCAGAGTACATCTGAGCCGAGACCAGCAGTGCGGCTGACCGTCGACAAGAACCAGACACCAGCTGCCAGGTGAGTATTCTCCTTCTATACAGACCTGCCAACTGTGAGACTAGAACGTCACCAGATGAGTTTACGAGTGAGAAACTGGTCAACACTCAAGTGCTTGTTCCCGAGTTTTTTTCAGACTGGTGCCAATAACTCATTTTTTAACCAAAAGTTTTGAAAAAAATTTGAGTCAATGGGCACTCACACGATGATCAATACTGTGGACGCATTTTTTTTTTAAATAATGTACCATTCGCGAACAAAAAAATAATTTCCTTCATTTATGCTTATTTTCACGACGAAAAACGTGGTAATTTGGGTAATTAAATCTAAAAAAACCGTTCACTATAATAAAAAAAAAATCAGCTACAAATTATAACATATAAGTGTCATAAATGTGCAGCGAAATTTTGATATGAGTATTAGGTAGCAATAAAAAAAATTTTCGAAATCTCTGCAAAACTCCGTAATAAAGTCTTAAGGTTCTTATCCAGGTAGGCTGGTTGGTGTATGTGAGGCACAAAACCTGTGGAGCGTTAAGAGTGACGTTGGTCGGCGTATGTAATGTATTATCGCCTCTACACGCAAACCCAGCAACTGGCGCGCAGAGCTTTACTATTACTCATTTTCCTACTGGAATTTTAAGAGGACGTGGTACATAATTCAACGCTAAAAGTATTAATATATAACTGTAGGTTTGTTGAAGCCAATTTGCGCAAATTAAACAATAGCAATCCTAGACAACAGTTTTAGCCAACGTTTTAAACAAAATAGTTTCCAGTGTTACGAACTTCTGAGGCACAATCTCTGACGCCGGAACCTCGTGCATTTAACTGCGGCGCAAGAGATCACGCGTAACGAATCAGTAATTATGGATAAATATTTACTCATATAGTTGGCAAATATTGGCTTCAAAAAAAAACGTAGAAATCTATTTATGTTTTAAGTGCTTATTTATCTACCACCATTCTTAAGGTATACTCCTCGCCCCTTTAAGAGTGCGTGGTAGATAAATAGGCCTAAATGCTGAAATCATCAATTGATTTCTACGCTTTTCTGGAAGCCAATATGGATGAAATACTCAATGACAATCCTAGGTAACGGTATTTGCCAACTTTATGAGTAAATATTTATCCAGAATTACTAATTCGTTACGCGTGATCTCTTGCGCCGCAGTTAAATGAACGAGGTTCCGGGCGTCAGAGATTGTGCCTCAGAAGTTCGTAACACTGGAAACTATTTTGTTTAAAACGTTGGCTAAAACTGTTATCTAGGATTGTTTTTTGTTTAATTCTCCCAAATTGGCTTCAAGGAACCTACATTTATACATTAATACTTTTAGCGTTGAATTATGAATTACGCCCTCTTAAGAAGTAAATATACGCACATCACAAACCAAAAAAAGGGAGGGGGGGGGTTGTCCGGGGGTTCGTCTGGAAGAATTTGGATTTGTAGTTGCAAAATGGTGATATTTCAGGAGTTTCTTTGCAAAATTTCGAACATACTGTTTTCGAAAAGTTGTAATATTTTTACGATAAATTTTGCTTTTAAAAGGAAAATCTTTGTGTTCAAAAATTAAATATTCTAACATGCCATGTGGTCCCCCCTCCCCGCCAAAAAAATTAATAAGAGGAATAGCCATCAGCTGTAAGTAATTATCATAAACTACAGATACAATAATAAACGTGTCATACGACGATCCATTCTTCTCGTCATCGTGTCAGGATGCCGATATTATCTATGTACAGAATTTAATTCAGGAACATCAGAAATGCGTATAATGTGTCTTTGTGGAAACATCAGGTGCAAGCGTCTGGGCAGAGGTAAGACGTTGGACTCGCATTCTGGAGGATCCAGGTTCAATCCCCGGTTACGGTCATCCGGATTTCCTTTTTCCACGGTTTCTCTTAAAAGAGGGCTCCCTGCAAAATATTACTTGTTTTAATAATTCTTATATTCGTACGAGATGAAACCTGAGTTCTGTTCTATGAAGATCCAAGTAGTTTGTTACTTTTAATGTTCACCACATTTTTGATACAGCTGGTATTTTTTACACTCCATAACATCACGTGGCCGCCCCCCCCCCAAAAAAAGGGATGTTTGTAAATCCACCACTGTGGTTATGCCATGTCCAATTTCCCCCACAGTTCCTGTCCTGTGTGCAGTTAGCTGTGTGATCTCGTCTCTAAAGACCTCGCTCACTTTCGACGAGAAGTGAAGACCAATGAAATAAACCCCCCCCCCCTTTTCCCCAAAACTGCCAAGAAGGGAGGAAAATATTATCCTGGTACTGGCAGATGAACAGTATCGTATCGTTACATGCCGTCTGATCTTTCCTTGAGCGCATTTTTTCCGGGTTGCGTGTTTTTGTGTCAGCGGTTGTGACGTCAGAAGTTTGATTACTTGATAACGAGACCCGGTCTAGAGCGGACACATGTGCTAACATTTCTGTTCAGTTACAACGGACATAAGCATATACACCGTATTAAACACGAGAGGGCTTGTTCCGGAGTTTTTTTTTTTTTTTTCAGACTGATGCCAATAACTGTAATATTTTTTAACCTAAACTTTTGAAAAAATTTGAGTCAATGTGCAATCACACGATGCACAATACTGTGGACGCGTTTTTTAAAATTATGTACCATTCGCCAGCAAAAAATAATTTCCTTCATTTATCTTTATTTTCAGGACGAAAAACGTGGTACTTTGGGTAATGAAATCTAAAAAACCGTTCAGTATAATTCTACAAAAAAATTCAGCTACAAATTACAACTTGAAAGTGTCAAAAATGTGCAGCGAAATTTTGATATGAGTATTAGGTAGTAATAGAAAAAAAAATATTTTCGAAATCACTACAAAACTCCGTAACAAGGCCTTAAGGCTGTGATTTCTATTATCTACATTTTTAGAAATATTAATTTTTTACGTCTAAAGGAGAGCAGATATGAAACATCTGTCTGGCGATTTTGTTTGAAATCGTCTTCTCTAAGTTGGTTCATTTTTCCATGGCAGTAAATATTATGATTTTAGCTAATTACGTAATTAACGAGATTCCGGTTAGTTGATTTTATAGTCGAAACCGCCCAATTTCTTGCGTTGAAAAAAAATTAGTTATCACAGCAAAAATTGTTTTAAACAAAACTGCCTTACAGATTTTTTAATATCTGCTCTCGTTTGAAGTTTTTAAAAAAATATCCATCGCAACAACAGTAGAAACTTTCAGTGGGACTTGCTACAACAGTAAACATAGCGATAAGCTGTTACACACAAGTTTTAGTATAAAGAAATGTTCGATTAGCTTCAAGACTTAGGGTCGAGTTTCTACATGCTTTGACCGCAGTTATTTCTTTAAACATAAACGGAAGCCGATATCGTAAAATCACTCTATAACGTTGTTTTTTGCTTTGATGTTTTTAACTATGTAGGCCTGCTCTGATTTTGTCGAGACAAAATACAGCATGATTGTAGCTAAAATATTCATATAGTTTGCCTCAAAGATTTACATTACTTATTAAAACCAATTTGCAATAAAGTTACAGAGCTATTATACGTTATCTGTTCACCTCTTTGTTAGTAATAATAATTGTAATAATAATATTTATTTCCAAAGCCGATACTATGTTGTCATCCGAAAGACTAAATTAACAGAGAATAAAAAATTTGTGTTGTAGGGGAAGGGTTAGAAAAATGGCGATCAGAGTATGATTCTACAGTAAATGTCATGTCTTACTATATACAGTTATGTTTCAATTGAAATTTTGTGTATGCGTTACTGTAATTACTTTATACAAAAATAAAAACTAGCATACTCTACAAAGTCGCCACTTTGCCTTGCTAGGTTGGACAAAGTGGTCACAGGTTGCCACTTCACTCAACACATAAAATAACTTTACATCTGAGGTTTCTTACAAGATGGAAATGTGTTTAGTACAAACTAAGTGAAGTTATAGTATTGTAAGAAGCAACCAAATACTAGTTATTTAAGACTTCATTTGTTGAATGAAAAATACCCTGAAATAGCTTTTCCAAAATCTTTCTAAGTCGTAAATATATTCGTCGTCCTCTTCGTCACATACTGCACAAACGTCGTGAGCCCAAAGGAGACAGGCAGAACATCTAATCCATCCTTCATTTTCTCTGGACTTAGAAATAGGATTCCCACAATAAAGGCAATCTTAGTTACATCACTGTCACTGGAGTTTTCAAGCGTACAAACACTCTTCGCCTGTAGGCCTACAGATTTCTGTTTTCCTTGAACTGCAAGGTTTTGTTTCTATTTCTTCTTTTGATTTTTTCCACTCTTCACTTTATCCTTCACGTTTTTTCGCTTTTCCTTCTATTCTTTTTCTTCTTTTGCTGTTTGTAGATCTTGCTTGTAAGGGCTTGATGTTAAAATTGCTACTAACCCCGCTTTTCGCTTAGTTTGTCGTTTCACAATGTTAGCCTTAGGAATTGGGAATATTTATTCAGGACTCACTGCAAATGAAGTGCTGGGTTGTGTGTTTCTAGGACATGGAAACGGAGTGATTGGTGGTGGATTTTCTTGGGATGTGCTCTGTGGTGTAGAAGGCCTAGAAAGAGGAGTAAACTCTTGGCTTTCAGCCTGTAGTCCTTGCTGTTCTTCAGCAGGTGGGCATGTATCAACAGGAACAACAGAGATTTCTGTAGTTTCAGCAGCCACAAAATATGATTCAGTAAACACATCTCTATTCAGTGGTACTACACCACAATTATTAAACCTGTTTATGGCGATAGCTGGCATGCTGCTTTCAAATAGGTTTCACCAAGAGGGCCTGATATTGAGTCACTACTAATCTGGTTTTTTTTCGCAAGAATCTCTCAATGGATTCAACGTAGGCCTAATAAGTGTTAAAGGCTCCATGAAAGCCGCATCTAAGGGTTGCAACTTCTGGCTGCAACGTTGTGGCAGGCAAACCAAAGTGTTGGAACTACTTCTGGTCTTTTCAACGATGTCCGAGTTCTCGGTGTGGATGGCATGTCCTCTAGTATGAGTAACACTGGGTCGTCTTTTGACGGCTTTACATATTACAAGAAGTGGTTGAACCACTGCGTAAAAATGTCACTTTGCATTCAATCTGAAATGCGACAAACAAAACCAGTGCCAGGTGGTACACTATGCTGAAGTTTACTTTTCATATGCTATCTAGGGATGATCACAAAAGGAGGAATATAGCATTCTTCAGCAGACATGCAAACCACGAAGGTTGAGAAAACTCTTCTTTCAGCAGATGAAAGGTTGCTAACCTGGCGTCTGTCCTTAAAAGCATATATCTTTGAGGATTTTGACTGCACAGTTAACAGCCTGGTTTCGTAAATATTGTAAACTCTATGAGGGGACACAAGTAACTTTTTTGAGCATCCTCTAAAATGTAAAAAAATCTTGTGACACTAGTGATGTTAAAAAGCTTGAGCTCTTGCTGCTGATGTTAGCTCAGGTTTTCGTAATGCAATTTCATGACGTCGTTTTCGAAATCAGGTCACCCAGTCTTTCCCTCTGCCATTTTGATTTCGTGATTGGACATGTTAGGGATACAATTTCTTTCCGCTGGTTCGTAGGCAAGTCTGCAACAGTAATGCCAAAAATCGTACCAATTGTAAAGATGATTTGCAAACTCCTGCTCTTGCTCTTCAGAAAATACCGCATGTTAATGTCCCATAACTTTTCTTGTACCAGTAGCATCAGTGATCTTGTTCAGAACGATGTTTCAGTGTGTTCCTTGGTACATTGTATGTTGTATCTGCAGTCTGCCACGGCATACAATTTTTCACTGCAGCAATTGCTTCGTGCATCGCAACCGAGTCCCGGTACCGTAGCTGGCTCTTCCATTTATGTTTCGACACCATGTTTCAGCCTATAACAAAGACAGTGTCGTAGGAATATTAACACCGGTGTACGATCAATTGTAACAACATTAGTCTTGTCTTAATTTAACAATAGGAATGGAAATACAAGTGAAAATATCTGTATATAGACAGGACCTTCAGCCCACGTATTCGTGACATGTAAGTCAAAGTGAAATGTGTTTTGCAAACATGTGTAGGTCAAATAAGTAGAGTCTGAAAGTTTGAAATAAGACAATCCGAAGTAAAATGGTTATAAATTAAATTAACTGTGGTTATGACATAAATGTAGCTATAACAACACTGTTAAAATAAATTATGTCCACGGTGCTTTGCACTCTCTGACACCATTATACCAATTTGGCTGTACATGATTAACCAGTTTACCTATGCTTCATCGTGACATGTGCATTTTTAGCTTACGTGTTGTTCTTTTGATATGTGACTATAAAATGTATGCGACGCCAGTTGTTAAGATGTTATAAATGTTAAATATCACACACTTGCCGTACATCAACATGGTCAAAAACAACGAAATTGTTGATAAAAGCACACGCAATAAACACAGCCGTTCGAAACGTTTCCACACTACTAATGGCGTCCTTGCGAAGTAGTTGCAGCATCTGACATTCGATGGCAGCACCATATAGTGTTTGAAACAGCCAGTGTCCTCTTTACCCGCACCGACCACTTAGCCCAACCCTCCCCTACATGGTTGTGGGCAAACCGACTGTCATATATTTGAAATGCATAGAGAGTAGGCTACTATCAGACTTTCCTGTGATACATAAATTAATTGCCACTGTAGAAGCTAAATAACAACCAAACATATATGTCTTATTACTATTGTTAACCATTGTTAACATGTCCTCGGTGCTTGTGCTCACGTTCATAGTATTCTTACCGTGATGTGTTAATGTTCATCGTGTCCTAGGTTTTAGCCGAAAATTTTAGAATATCAAGTATGATGCAACTTCTACTATGCCAGAATTTAGAAACAATACTGTCGTTTATTACATATCGTAAATATAGCTATAGTGTTCCAGGACCAAGTTGAGTGTTTATGAACTTTGTTCCATGCCACAGATGTGTCCTTGTCATATAATTAGATTAATTTCTAAATATATTTGAAATCCAAAAGAATGATTTGCTTCACTCCTATAATTCTATGTATACCAAACGAAAAACTTCCAGAAAAATTTTCAGAAGTCTCCCATCTTTTCAGATTTTCAGGCTTCACTGTACATTTGCTCCACATAAACTGTTGTGCATTATACACAAAGGCCGAATAGTCAGATAATTGCAGAATTTTCACCATAACAGTGTGGCAAAAGATCAACAAGTGTAACACTCAGTTGGAAAACGACCAGAAAATTCAGTATTTACTATGTCATTCAACTTGGTTTTAGTTAGTTGTAGGCCCTCGGATATTTCTGACGATAAAAAAAATCGAAGTGCAACAGTTTTACATACTAAATACATTATGACGTATGTAAAAGCTAGATAAAATGCTAGAAAACAGTTTAGCAATTAAAAAAACTTTTTTTTTTTTTTTTTTTTTTTTTTTTTAACTCGAGTGCATATGAGTTACGAGATGTAATAAAACTATGAAAGGTACGGGAAAGCCGGGATAGCTTCTTTCTGCGGTCCTGCATTTCTTTTACTAAACACAACATGAACCAATAATTAAAATTCCTGTTACTTTATTTAGAAATAAACGGGAACCGAGAAAACAGCATGAACACTAACAAATATAACATTATTATTCAATAATTCGGGATTCATACTGTAACCTATTTTAACTTAACTTTTAGGATTGGTTCGTCAATTTTAACGCCTAAAAGTTTCGAATAAAAACTTCAAATTATAAAATTATAACATTACATTCTTAATGTATATATAATAACAAGACTCAGTCAAAAACAAAGTGGCATGCATTCGTCTTCTCATAGATGATAGCCAATGAACAGTAGTCCGTGTATAACTTGAAATACCTGCCATATAATATATTATGGAGTGCAGTGACGTGCGTTGGTGTGTGGGTAGGGGGGATGAAGTGCGCCCTAGAGCAAATGTGGGTTTTGGCGGGAATTTGTCAACACCTGGAATGCCGGCTGCTCGCGGTTGATGAGGGTTGTAGATCGAACGCCTGTGTGGCAATGTTCCTCTGAATCCTCTGCATGTCTCCGATGTGAAGGTAGAAGCTTCTGAGGTGCTGGTTGGGGGTCTAGCGCCCTAAGGGCCAAGAAAAGATCATGGCCGAAATAACATGTAAATACATTTACAGTGAATTATTATGGTCATTCAACACTGACAAATAAGAACTACATCGTGTGCAGTAAAGCGGACCCCACTGACGCCCTGTTTCCTAAGTCCCCGTGAGAACATGTGTCACGTGTTCCAACAACACCAGAGTGAAACATGTAACCAGAGGCGCAGCGAGGGGGAGGGGTTTTCGTATTAACCCCCCCCTTCCCAGAGCCTATCTGAGAAAAAAGTCAGAAAAAATTTACAATGAACAGGCGGACGGTTTAAGTTTATTTTAAATGAAAAGGTTTTTAAAAATTTGTCTTGTGATATTTGAAATGATATCAATTCTATTCTGTATCTATTTTATTTAAACAATGAACAAAATAATATGTGTATGTATGTGTGTATATATATATATATGTATATATATATATATATATATATATATATATATATATATATATATATATATATATATATATATATACATATATATACATATATATACATATATATATATATATATATATACACACATATTTACACACATATTTTTTGCTAGAAAGCAAACCTCCCCCCCCCCCAGCAATCCCTCACCAACAAACCAAATCCTGGCTGCACCACACGTTACGCGGGTTATACCTACGCATGGTGGTTCAATTCCTTGGCCAGGGGAAACCTTAAATTCATTTTTAAATTCTGTGATAATATTATGTCGGGCATAGCTGTTAAATTCGTAGAAACACCCCTGCGCGGACTTTGCCAGTGCGGCGAGCTTGACTTTAATTGTTTTTCTGTTCTAAAGTGATGTCAGTGTTATCTCTGTGGGAAGGAAGTGGGCGGAGTTTAGTCCGACCGCCCTAACATCAGCGCCAATAAAACACAATATTCTCGGTAACTTGGTGAACTGCAGCCAAACAACAAGGGGATCAAATATCTAGGCGAGTGTCCAGACCTGTTCTTCTACGGCCGTGGGTACTCGCTATCGAGTGGATCCGAAGTAGTTTCCGTAAGCGCGTTAGGAGAGCCTCGGGAGGTGCAAGAGCAGGGTCATTGCAAGGGCACAAAGTCGCCAGGTCAAGGCCGAGTAAAGCAAAAACAAACCTATTTACGTGGTTTGTGGGTCTTGTATTGTTTTAGAATTTTGGGAGTGTCGATTAATATTGCGTTTTTACTAAGAGCAATTGTTTAGTGTTTTTGGAACACCTCTACTGTATTAAATGTGGTTTGGTTGGTGAACATGTAAAAAATAACATGGTGTGGTATTTTTCTTTATTGCTTTAGTCAATCTTAAATTTTTACTTTGGAATACGGACAGCAACTAAACAATGGTAATATGAATAACTCTTTCTGTTTTCTCTACCTGATATAGCGAGAGAGAAAACGAGGCAAAAGGATACATGGATGAAAGTTGAAGCGAAGAGAATAATGTAAGTTTTTTTGCATACAATGGGCTTAACTCGGTCATATTACTACATACATTCTTTTTTACGTTAAATTTTATTTCATTTGGAATAGTAATTTAGTTTTCATTCCTTTATAAATTTTTTATCATTTATATTACACTTTCTTGGACTAGCCAAGATTACCTGCTTACCTACATGTCCTCGGTAGAAAATCCCATACAAGTGCAGTGAATTGAATGTAAATATTAAGACACATGAACGAAAACTTTTGTGGAACACCAAATCGCAAAGGTAAAAATGAGTTAATCTTGACGTAAATGACTGTAATATAGGTACCATATTGTTAAGAGACCCTGTTGATATTATGTTCAAGAAAAACAGTTCAATCGAGTACTACTCTGATTGTATAGGTCGTTCGGGATAAAGTGAGCACTAAAAATTTAACTTTTGAAAAATATCACTAGCCATTAATGCATGTAACTGAACAATTAGTCTAGATACCTT